>JANPWX010000080.1:3689182-3824550 GCA_024734555.1 Trochalopteron elliotii | reverse complement strand
AGGGAAGGGAAGGGAAGGGAAGGGACAAAAGAAAAGAAAGAAAACAACCACACTGTCCCTCTTTTCATACTTTGAAATATAATGATTCAAAAAACTGAGACTAGAGAGGGAAATCTAGAATAAAATCCCTTTCACAGCACACTTGAAGGAAAAGCCTGAATTCAGGACTGCAGCCTCACAACGAGCTAAACAGCTCACTACTAAGGACTTCCAGGCAAGTTGTTGCTAATAAAAGTCCTTGTCCATCTGGCATAGAGGAGAGTCCTGGAGTCCTGCATGTCACAGATGAAGTGACTGTAGCTTGCAAGGGACACAGGAGAGGAAGGAAGACAGAAAGCCAATCCTCTGGGAATTTTGTGTTCTACAAGCTTTAAATTAATCAAGCCCAGAGGCAGAACAAGCAAAGGAATGCATCCTCTCTCAGCAGCACCTGGGAGCAAAGGAAAAGCCAGCTGGCACCCTCAGGACACACGGAGTTACAGCCACCAGCAGAAACAAGCACTACATTTAGCTGCAGCTTTAGGCTGGAACTGGCAATGACACAACCAATTTAAGCAAAATTGAGATATGTGAATATTTTTTAATTTAATCCTTAAAATTAAATAGAGTAGTAGTATTTTTCCCCATGAAGTGTTTTGGGTTTTTTTTGCCATAGTTTGTGTACCAGGTGTGTGTCCAGGTGTGCACAGCCCAGCTTCGAGCGCAGTGAGGAGAGGTCAGTTCTGCAGTGCAGCTGGACAGTGCAGGGCTGAGGCAGCACCTCTGGGGAAACATGGATGAGAAAGGGCAAAACACTGCACAGAGAGCAAGGGACAAAGTGTGACAAAGCCCTGCCAGCTCCCAGAGAGGATGGGGCGAGATGGAGCCCCAGGCACCCAAGCATGGACTATCCTGCAGCCCATGAAGGCCGTGTGATGGAGCAGGTTTTTGCCCACAGCCCTGGTCACACCAGCATGATCCATGAGCTTTTCCACCTAATTTTGTCTCCATGCTGTTTGAGGAGAGGAAGTGAGAGTGGCTGTCTGGGTGTCTGGCAGCCAGTCAAGAACAACCCATCCTGGTTTGTAAGGAAGATCTGATTTTTGTGGCACTTCTCCAGGGGATTTCCTGCATTGGTTATGACTCTAATATTTTCTATAGCTATATAATCACATAAAAGTGAAAATTCTGACTGCCAGTGGTGTTTTTCATCTCTATACACAGACTATAACCTTTAACTTTAATTTTTCAAACTATGACACTTTTCTATATGCATTTTTGTTATTGCATAATATTTATAAGATGACTGTTACAGCATTCTTTAATGATACTGGTGAGTCTCTATCTCAATATCTCAATGGCACATTGCAGTACTTTTATTTTTCCTTTTCTTTTTTCTTTTAATACAAAATCTAATTAAAATGGCAGTATTCTAGTGGCTTCTCTACCAGGAAAAGAAAAATTACATCTGTACAGGATAAAGATATTGGGGGTGGGACTTTTGATATGTTTTCTATTTCTTTTTCCTATAAAAGAAATGAAAATATTCTGTTGCAGTTGCCCAACCTAGATTTTCTAGGTTTCCATTCTGCATGCATGGTCCCTCACAAGAGGCCTGAGATCACTTTTGTTAAGAGTGAATCTTGCCTTCGAGAGAGCATAAGAAGAGAATTTGCCACTGCAAATTCAGCTCTTACCTTTGATTCAAAAGCATTAAGGGTGAGCAAAGCCTATTGCAGGTTCAAACAAACATGATGATTTCATGAAATCTTTGAGCTCCTTCAGACAGTCCATGTACACTGCACTGTTTATCTCAGTTCTCCGCTTTTATATTCCTGTACCTGCGTACAGTGTCTGTGTTTTAGGATCTCACAAAGATTTATTCAATTGTAGGTCAGAAAAAAATTAATAATTTTAGGTAGAAAAATGAGAATAATGAGTTACTGCAGGGAGGTTCTTCGTTGACAATACCTCAGTCTAAGAGCTTTTACTCAAAAGGAAGGATCAGAGCTTGTTTCTCTCCAGGTTACGGCTTTCATCTGTCACCAAGCACAGATTTACCAGTTAAAAAAACTCAAGAATGGTACTAAAGACAGTGCTGGGAAAAGAGCCTTTCTACACTGCATGCATTGGTGCCCTGACCTAGGTAAATGCCAAGCTAATATGCAACAAGTGTTCATTTATTTAGCATAGATACATTTCTTTTCTTTTGGATGATGTAACCCATCTAGAGGCTGTCCCATAAGAATGAGAAACTTGTAATTCTTTCTTCAAATTGTTGAAAGCTGTACTAATAATCCTAATCTATCAATATAGTAAAATAGCTTTACCTGATACTTAAAGTTCCCTGATGGGGAACTATTTTAATAAAGACTATTTTAATTAAGCAGTAGCTGATGCTTTGAACATTTCAGGTCAAGTCAGTTTCCTGAAAGTAGGTCAAATACTGAACAGTAGTAATGGAAGGTATTAATGACAAATGTCAGTAAATCCTCATCTTTAGCACCAACAAGACACAATCAACCTCTTACAAAATGCAACATGTGGAAAAAAGTCTTAATGATTCTAGATCACAGTGAGCCTGCCTCCAAAGTGAGGGAAATTAGGCAGAGGACAGAGACCCAAAAACTGATAAGAAACAAAAATGTCGCACTAAAATCAGTGGCAAAACTCCTGGGAGTAGCTAAACAGATCTTATACTTAGCAAACTGAAGTAGAAAAAGTTAAATTAAAAAATTGCATCAGGATAGGAGAACCTGGCTGGAGATAGAATTTGCTATTGTTTCTTTGTTATGTACTATTTTTAACACCAAATTATTGCAGAAATAAGAACATCAAGAAGTCAGCAAATTTTATGCAAATGACTACTTTTTTTCTGTGAATGTGAAAAGAAATTTCATAATTTCAAGGCAGAATTTGTCATTTCAAGATAAACACAGGTTACTATTTGGATTAAAGCATTATTATTTCACAGTGCAGTTTCACTTCTTCTTTCCCAGCCATCAATAGAGAACTGAAAACCTTATTGATTCATTCTGCATGTATCCATTCATTTAATATTCTTTTGCTCTAACTTTTAATCATCAGCAGGAAAGTCTCATCTCTCCCTAGCAAACAAGCAACATTTTCATCTTCAAAACCCCAGAGAACTTAAATAAGTTTTTTATAAAATTGAGAAGCTGAGAGAAATTCTCTCTGGACTTATTCTTTCTCCTATTTTTGCACCTGCATTATCCTCCTGGATTATCCTGCTGTCAGCTGCTTCTGCACAGAAAGCACTGATATATGCACATCACTGACTGAAGCCTTTTGCTTTTTCAAGCCATGCTCACCCACTTCACAGGTGATGCTGCATCATCAGCAGTATGTTAGTACAGATATCAAAAAACATTTCATCATTTAGGCTTCTGCAACAAGGGCACCCTGTATATGGTGGCAAAAGAGGTGTAGGATAGGAAAAAAATAAATAGCTGGCTAGTGTAGAGGGAGCAGTGACAAAGGTTCCTGCCATAGTTTGCAGAGAAGTCAGCAGCTGAATGAATAATGCCAGTGCTCGGCGGCCTCTTGTGGCACCACATTCCTTAAACATGAGGAATTCCTTTTAACAGGGAATCATTGGCATCTGCAAAGTTTGTTTGCCTGGTCAAACTGACGGAATATTTCGTTGGTTAGAATTGTTGAGGATTACAGTGAAACCGTCCCTTTAACATGCACTTGAAAGTGTATTTCAGAACACAGGAAAGAGTTTTCTGTGAGTAGTGTATTATTTGAAGATAATGAGAAGACAGCTTGTGTTTGCAGAGGTCAAAGATATTAGTGAAAATATCTAAAATTTTAGCGAAAACACTAGGTGTTGCAGCAAGGAGAAAGTGTAGAAAAAGGAATAAGATGCTGCAAAAGAGTCCTGTGGGGCACAAATGGAAGATCTGACATTTTCTGACAGTTTAGATAAATCCATTGTAATGAGAAAAGAAAGATTCTGTATGAAATCAAATCTGTTTGCAATACTTATCCTTGGATGTTCTGAAAAACCATTTCACATCTCAGAGATGACATCCTTTTCTTTAGGGCCTAATCCAAAAACCATTTAAGTTAGTGGGCTGAAAAAGACTCATCTCAACTTGGAATGATAGCATCTGCCATAAGATTTGTTTCACATCTTTACAGCTTCAAAAGCGTCACAGACATATCTCCAGGAAGTGAAGACGGAGGAGGCACATGTCCAACTGCCCCCAAATCTTTGTTTAGCTTTTCCTGTGGGAAATCTTGCCTTTTTTTTTTTTTTTTTTTTTTTTTTTTTTATGGTGGCAAAAAATTATCCATCCCATCACAGGACTTCATGAGAAAGAAACACATTGGTTTTGCAATATGCAGTCTGCATTCATATAGTTACATTGCAGTTATTTTTAAGTTAATTAAAACATTTGATCTAAAATGTGGAAATAAAATAGAAGGCATAATGGAAACACATATAAACATGTCACATTAAAAAGTTTGCTTGAAAACGAATAGAATAGAGAAAAAGGAACGTGATGCGTATGGAAAAAGATAAAAAGAGCAGAAACCAAAAACTGAAACACTCAGGCCAAGACTCCTACACAAATAAATATACTGTGGTGGAAGAGAATGTGAAGTTCTACATTTAGAGTTTTCTAAACTATTTTACTTGGTGTATTTAAACAATGAGGAAACATGAAGCTTCCTCCACAGAGCAGCCTGGAAGACAATTTGTTCCACTGAGAGGTAGAAAGAAGGATATAAACACTGCCATAGTGACAGTTTTACACACGATTCTGTTACCAGATTGAAGTCCAACAAATCAGAGCTGCATTTGTGAAAGAACTTATAAAAAGACTCCCTCGAAGATTAACCAGGAATTCAGATACTATTAGTAGCAAATGTAAGAAGATAAATGGTTCCTGGTTTTGAGACTTAAATTTAAGTAAAATTCAAAATAACCCTCTCCTTAACTCAATGTCAAAACACAGTGCTGAAGCTGCTGCTGGTTAAACTGAGGAATCCTTTGCCAAAGCAGTATGTCAGATGTCCCATAGCTTAAGATAACAGAGACTTGAAAAAACCTCCCAGGGAACTGCTATAGGAAATAGGCTGGAGGACAGCCAAAATGACCAACAAATCTTTACTACTACTGATCCAAGTAAGGAAGCAAAAGAAAGATAAAGAAGAATAAACAGTGCTCTCCCTTCCTTCTCTGGCTTGAATGGGCAGCAGTGTCAGCAACGCTGCAGTCACCACATCTTTTTTTCTCCCACTCTGTTACTGCACCACTGTGTGCTCCAGTGACCTCCATGGACAACAAACTCCTCATTTCCTTCAGCTGAGTGGGAACCAGGCCCAAGGGAAAAAGCTGAAGACCAAATCTCATCCCCTCTAAATTACTGATTAGTACAAATACATCAGGCTCTTCAGAATACTTAGCTTTTAAACAGCTGATGGCATGGGAGAGGGAGAGGAACACGTGTGTGGATTGGGTTTTTTGCATAACCCTCTGTTCCTTGATTAGGTTTTAAAATTCTTTATGTTCTCCATAAGGAGAGAGATGGCATGAGCACAACTTTCTTTTGAGATTACTGTAGGAAGCAAGTCTGCCTACTACTTCAGATAATACCTTGGTGATTAAAGTTCTTTCTCAGCAAATCAGAAATCTGGATTCAACTCTTTCTTCTGCTTTAGCATGTTCAGGATCACACCTTCTATTTCTCAAGTGACATACATTATGGCATCAGAAACATCTTTTGATAGAGCTGCACCATTGTATTGGGAGAAGAAACTGAGATTATTTGGGTTGTAGATAATGAATAGAAAGAGGAAGATTTTAAATTCAAACAGGTTAAGACAAGTGGTTATATTCAAGGGATGAGTGAGAATCCTAATTTCCAATCCTTATATTTATGACTACTTGTTTATTTGATTCAACAACCATTTAACCACTGAGATAATAAAAGAAAATTTAGAGAGATTCCCATCTCATTTTGTACTATATTTAGCATGTTTGTTTTCTACCTTTACTAAGTCATTTGCCAGTTTTGCAGCATCTGTGATGTTCAGCTTTTATTGTAATGGTTCCAAGGTGAAGCATTACATGATTTTAAAAAAGGGCAAAATGTTTAATATCTAAGACTAGTTCAGGAAAGTATTTTGTTGATAGGCAGTGAAGACACACATTCAAGCAAGAAAAACTTCAAAAATCAGCTTTCATTCCTTTCTTTACCTCTGCACTCAGTGAAATTCATATACTTTATTTGAAATAAAGACATATATTCAATTTCCCTTTCTGTTTTCTCTGCCTCAAGTATAAATTATGAATACAACTAGCAAAATCACTTTATTCAATAATAGTTTGAGGGCAGAATACATGTTTTGGGATGTTTCTTACATACCCCTCTCTATTACTTGTCTAGTTGACAAAATTCCTCAAGGAAACTCCTTAAGACTACACCAGTGTAGGACACTTCAATTTTTTTTTTCTTCCTTACTCTATGTTCATATACAAGCTTGGGATTTTTGTCTTGAACTGTTTTGCATTTCATGTGCATTCATTGTTCTGTAAGTGTATGAATGTTTCTTAATAACTAATAGTTTTAAACTAGCTAAAATGCCCAGACATACACAGTTTACTCATGAAAATTTGATGTCAATTTTTTCATATTTCCTGCAATCTCTACATATTTCATCTAATTATATTTGGAAGTACATCTGCTTGGACACCTGCAGAATTACTGCAAGCTGTCATTTTCATTCTTGAAACATTATTTAAATTTTAAATTTGGCATCTGTCAAAAACAAACAAAAAATATTACTGGAAATTATAATACAGCAGCTAAAATTTGCCGAATTTTACTGAATCACACAGAATGACAGACAATGCTTTCAAACTGGATCTTTATGTCAGCACTGTGCAGCAGAAGAAAAATCACCATGAAGTGATATATTTCTAGTAAGATATATTTTATTCTGATTAAGTCCCTACAAGACTGATTGGATGAGATAACATGAAAGCACTGACAATATGTTTTTTCCCCTCAAAGTAATGTCGAAAACTTTCACATTGGTCCCAGTAATATGAGTCTCAGTAACAGGCCCTGTTTGACAGACTAGGACACAGAAAGCTGTCAACCTAAGACTAGTCTGAAGATCATTGTTAAGGGGATTTGGTATTTCGTGTATTTTGCCTAATAGGGGAGCCTGTGCTCAGCATTTCCTGAAGCAAAAGAAGACAGATGAAATCTCTGGGCACTTCATTGCTGCTGTCTCTCAAAGATTTCCTGTCAAAATGGGCCTATAAGGGAAGAAAGGTTTTCAATAACTTTTTTTTTTTTTACCTGGCAGGATTTCCAGTCTTGCTATGAAAGAGTTTGAAGGCGCTGTCTTTGTGAAAACACGGCTGCCAAACTACCATATCTAGTTGTGTTTAAAAATAAAAAGCAATATGACTCACATTACCATAGTGTATACTACAAACCCGGGTTTGATTGACATTCTATCCATATTTTATACAGTGCTTTTTTCCTTCCGTCAAATGGAGCAAGTGACCTTGATGTTACTGTGCTTTGCAACTTAAACAGGGAAAGCATATTTGTTGTCAACTTCTTTAGGGATAAAATTTTCAACAGAGTACGTAGGGAAAAGGAACACAACTCTTATTATTAATAATAGGAGTTATTCATGTAACTTCCTGTTCATCTCATAGAGACTTCTCCCTTTTATATCAGCCTTCTCAGAAGGTTGCCATGTAAATTTTAGCTGTCCAAAATTAAAATGAACAATGAAAATGATCATTCCTTTTTGACATCAATTCTAAATAAAATATTCTGTACACGTCTGAAAATACTAGAACTTCCCAAGGAATTTAATCTTGGGTGTCACAGTGCCACACCCAAATGAATCAGCTGTGTTAAAAGTAGCTACACACACATAGCCACTGCAGCCATGAAAACTAAGTGCTTTCCCCTACCTCATCATTAAAAATGAGAAAACAAAAATCTCATTTTAAAAACTACCTCAGATTCTGAAGATTGTTTTGAGAAAAAGAAGATGATGTCCAAAATTATCAAATCATACAAAACCTGCAGCTTATGTAAAACAAATACTGCTGTCTATTTAAGGTAAGTAATGTAGTAGGGCTGAGATAGGGAACTTGGCTATTCCCCTGTTGAACAGCCTCATCTTTTGGGGTTTTTGTGATGCTTTTCTTGCAAGGAAGAGGATACTTAACCTGCTCTCATGTGAGCTTTCCTCCTAGAAGTGGAGCAGGAAATTCGAGTTTTGTAGGTCTGAGGTGTTAAATTAACTTGATTTATTACAGACTCAATGGAGGATTTTACTTTGTGGCCTGAGAACCCCCTGCTGTCTGAGAAAACTCAAGTGATGCACATTAACTCTGTCTAAACAGACTGTGGAGGATAATTTAATTTGCTGCAGAATGATTTGCTCCAACAGGGGTCTTGAACAAGGAAAAGGGGATGTGAAGCTAGCTGCCTGTTATTGGTAAAGACTACTTATCTGATTGGAAAATGGGTAAAAATAACTGTACTTTTTTTAAAAAGAGGAAACTTTTGTCAAATGGGAATGATGGATACTTTTTTCAGGAAATGGGATCGGCAGATAATACAGAAAAAAAGGATGGAAGGGAGAGGATGCAGCACTAAGAGCGAGAACTGGAAAAAGAAAATGGCAGTGAACCTGGGAAAAGCAGTCTTTCATAGTAGGTGGCTCTCAGAAGGCTAAGGAAGACTCCCAGGGTCAGATGGGTGTATTTGCATGGTCAGACAGCCAGAGTTACAGAGGAAAATGGCTTGGAAAGATTGGGGAGGACTCAAGACCTGGAGCGACAAATGCAGGAACAAACTGATCCACAAACCGAGTCCCAAACTCCAGCAGAGGCAGGTGCACGTCACTTGGCCCAGGCCTGGGACAGGGGTCCTGTAGAGCAGATCATGCTACACACAAATGGATGAGAAAATCAGAGCTGAGAGGAGCTGCACAACTCTGAGTCCAAAGACGAAATCAACATGCCAGCACTACATCAGGAGATGGAGTGTGTTAGATGGAGCAGGTCAGAGGCACAGTTGAAGGTATTTATCTCTCCAGGACACAGCAAAGGAAGCAGATGCTTTTCTGCAGCCTCAGTCAAACACTCAGTACTCATGCAGGTCTCTTAGCATTGTTTATCCCTAGCTCAGTGGACCTCTTAATGCTCTGACCTGGCAGGAAATCTGGGATTCGTATTTCTCAAAGTAAGACTGCTTTAGAGGCTACTGCAATGAAATATTTTTACATGAACTCTCCAAGCATATATATAAGAATATAATCTTTTTAACTAAGAAATTACTATGTAATATTCCAATAGCCCATTAAATTTTGGTTGACCATGGGGCAAATTCTGAGTTGAATATGTATCCATGAGCCATACAGGGAATTCAGAAGTGCAGTAGGAGCTGTTAGTTCTCTTCTTGATTTCCCCACAAATCCATTTTTGACAGGTATCTGTATTTCTGGGGCAAAGAACTCACAAGGTTTTTTCTTGCAGTAACTTTTTATCAAGTGAACCTCCTGCAATTCACAATCCCAGTCTCATGGAAATAAATAAATAAATAAATAAATAAATAAATAAATAAATAAATAAATAAATAAATAAATAAATAAATGTAACTCACCAGACTGGAAAGACAGAGAAAATAAAAATGTCTCTGGCAGTATGTTTCAGTCTTTAGCAGTCCTTTGGCTTTGAAACTTCAGATAAAATTCAGGCTTTTCCTTAACAGACTGCCAGAATTCCACACACTGATAGTCTTGAAAATAAAGAATTGATGCCCTGGACCTAGACAGGCTTCTCTCACCTGGCATAGGCATGGAGTTAAAACTCATTTAGGGCAGAAGACAATTATTCTACTTAGGATAACTTTGTCCAGATCTGAGTGGTGAGATGCTGAACAGTGTTTGATAAGCTACAGACGTAGCTGCGAGACCCGGTCACAAGGCAGGTTTTTTTTGGTTAGGTTTTTTCTCCTTCCATAATGTGATTCAAAGTAAAGCAGAATATTCAAGGGGAAAAAATAAAAGATAATTTCCCCATCCCTCTTCTCCCCAGTCTAATTTAGGACTTCTAAAAATTAAGGGCCAAAAAATGTCCTTAAAGCCACAGTTATGGTTTTGTGAGCTCTCTAGTGCATGCACTACAAGAAGGTTTGGATTAATAAATAAAACCAATCTCAAGGTAACTTGACCTTTATGCCTTAATTAAAAAGAAAAAAAAAGCAAACAAACAAAGCTAAATTTAAAAAAAAAAACCATTGCACCTCATATCATTTTTTATATACAATTTTATATGGAAGAACAGGGTCTGCTGTTCACTGATTCACTTTTAAAAACACCATTAGATTATTTGCCAAATCCAGGTGATGGAGTATAATTCATTTCAAAAAACATCTCCAGGAAAGACACGCACCAGCCTTTTGAGGATTCCCTGCCCTCATTTATCATGAGTAGAAACTTGTGAATCACAACAATAAATTCCACCATCCCAGAAAATGACATTATCCTATACTACTATCACAATTTAATTCTTTTCTCATTACCAGGACTCTTCTTTCAGGACATATTCCTTCCTTGTTTTATTTTCAATGCAATAGAGTTTCACATATAACTCTCTGGTTTCCACATCATCTTGCAATATAGAGCAGCTGACTAGAACCACTCTTATAATTAAAAATTTCCATACCAGCACTGAGATCTGCAACACTTGTTAGTACAGGGAATGGAGAAACAGGGAAATACACGATGGGCTGTTACAGAAAACCTATATTTTGTATCATCTGAAGCTATAAAGACAATATTCTTTTCAAGTATGTACACTGGTAAAAAATTTCATGTAGAGAGTCATTAAATTTGTGTCCATTTAGACACTCCATTAAGTTTTCAGACCCCTCTTTAGGTTTAAGATTTTACCTACCTATAAATTAAAAGCAAAACTATCACAGTATTGTCGGTGAGTTTCTGAACTGTGACCGTAAGATATCCAGGGCCACACATCACATCAGACACCTGAGCACTGGACAGGAGCTGATCTCACCACAGTGATGCAGAAGCATTTTTTGTCAGCTGTTGAGACCCTCTGATGTGGCCTCATTTAGAGAGCAAGGCACCAGGTAGGACCAGATAAAAAACACTTCTATTCAGCATTAAGGAATTGCAGGAAAATCTTACCGTATAAAGGTTTTATAAAGGATTAGTCTCTAAATGCAAGAAAAGATGCAAAAGAATAAGACTGTAAATCACAAGGGGACAGTAATGTTCAAATTCGCAGGAGTCTGTTCAGCATGCAATGATTGCAAATTCAGTACTTTTTCTAGAGAACAATTTGCCAAACTATGCAAACATAATACTTTGCCTTCTTTATTTCTGTAGGCTCTTAAACACTTTGATAATCTTCCTATATTGTTTTTATATCATTTCCATGAAGCGTTCTTGCTCTGGCTCTGTTTTCCTTTCTCCTTTATTTTTGTACTAACATCTCTGAGAATCCATTTGTTGCATTTGTGGTGCTAAAAACATCGAGCCTTCTTTAAAGTCCAAACAAAGCAGAATGTGGCATTGCTTTTTTTAGCAGAATTTTAAAAAGCTCTAAAAATTTAAAAAAAGAAGGAACCAACCAACTACTTCATCTTAAATAACAAAAGTGGAACTTAGCAGATAGATGGGTCCAAATACTTAAGACAATTATTCCCCCATCTTCTGTTTCCATCACATTTATCTTCTCCCATTTGAATCTATGCCTGATTGCTGAGTAAGGTCCAGGTAGTCAAACACTGTCATTAACTGCCCTTCTAGAAACATACCTACCAGCTGTGTTCAGCTTTTACTTGAAACATGTTTCTATAAATAGTAACTATCAGGAAATAGAATAAACTAGACAAATATTTTTTAGTCTTCACCATTCAGTCAAACAGGTATTCTTACCAAGTCCTACTAGAATCATCTCCTCACCCTCACAACCTCAGTGTGGTCAGCAAACAAAAAATGTCCAGTTTTGGGGATCACTCCCAGGGCTCACTCTTTAGCCTTTAAAACCACCTACTCAGTGTAATATTCTCAAAGCACTGCACTCAGTTGATTAAAGGCATGTTTGCTGTGATGTAAACATCACAGCACCACCAAAGTGTCAACATCGTCAAATGTTAATTTTGGAATTATTTTAACACAGTCTGACTACACAGCAGTTCATCAGGGTATTTGAACTAAAACATCCTTGCTAATTTGTGCAAATATACTGCAAATTAATAAAGTAATATACTGCAGGATCTGCTGCCCTTTTATACACCGTAAGTATAAACCACACATCATTTTCCCTATGAAGGCAAGCCATTACACAATTACACCCAAATTCCAACATCTCTTTTTTTAAAAACTGAAACATCTAATTCTGTTACAGAAACTAAGAAAATGGTTTCGCTAAGTTTCTCAAGACAATAATGAATCATAAACACCAGATTTTTCAAAGCTCTACTGTGAACAGCATAGGGGACAAACAGGCCCAGACTGACACTTTGACATCAGAGTACAGAACAGGAATGACAAGGTGAAACAACCCTCAGAATGAGCCGGCAGCAATTACAGCTCCATTAAACACCATAAATTTTCCACTTCACTCCAGTAGCTTTATCAGAGGGACAATTCCAACTCTGGCATTGCTGGGAAGGGGGCCCAGAAAGAGCCACTGGAGTGTAACAAACTTAGGGCTACAGCATAGTTTGGGTTGGAAGGGATACTCAAAGGTCATCTAGTCCAACCCCCTGCCCTAGACAGGAATATCTTCAATTAGGTCAGTTGGCCACAGAGCCCCATCCAACCTGACTGTGAATGTTTCCAGAGATGTGGGATCTGCTGCCTCTCCTGGCAACCAATTCCAATGTTTTACCACCCTCATCATAAAAAACTTCATCCTTACATCCAATCTAAATCAATTCTCTGTTAGTTTAACCCATTATCCCTGTACTATCTCAAGAGGCCCTACCATCTTTCTCACTGGCCCCCTGAAAGGCCACAGTAAGGTCTCCCCGGAGCCTTCTCTTCTCCAGGCTGAATAAACCCACCTCTCAGCCTCGTAGGTGCTGCATCCCTTTAATCATCTTTGTGGCTCTCCTCAGGAGCTCATCCAACAGGTCCTTGTGTCTCCTCTCCTGAGGAAGCCAGACCTGGAAGCTGTATCAGCTGGCAATGCTGCTTTTCATATGGACCAGAATACACAGGCAAAGTAATGGAATGCTCCTCTGTTTACATGCTTTTCCTGTCCTCAGTAAGTTGCCAGGTTTTTTTCCCATTTTCACATATCTGATGCAGCTATACAGATACTAAGGTTCTTTAAATATTGTATGAATAGGCTGATGTTAAAAGAAATTTAAAAAAAAACTTCCAAACAATTAGGACATCTGCTCTGGGAAAGACTAAAATATGATCTCATCTTTCCATAGGCACCAGAGATTATGTGGGACAGAAGGGACATTACACTTGCCCTAATTTCAGGGAAATCTTCAGTTTGAGTTGTGCCCTGCAAGTCTTCACAGAATCCCATCACTAGACACAGAGCTACAGCACACCAGGTTTCATTAGTTTCACTGCTTGCAAACTATGTGTTGATTTTAATAAAACATGAACAACTGAAAACAGAAACCTGCCTACCAGGTGGGTTTCTTTGTTTACTTGAAGAGCTTATAGATAAAGCCATAATTTTAAGCAGTAATTCTGCATGTGTTTTAAATCACACTATCAGCAGTGAAATAACACATGAAAGAGGTAGCTAAAATGACTGCTGATGCAGATGATGAGCTGAGCTTGCCATCCCTACCCAAGCCTGGCTGCTACCACTCTAATAAAATTCTTCAGGTTGCTCTGGATTCTTGCATTCAATACTGCAAAAGTGAGTTTCCTGGTTAATGCTATAAAGTAGCACTGAATAAATACAAATAGTTTAATCTTTCTCTGCAGTCATATCCTCCCACACTGGTAAGTGTAATTAGGAAAATGCTACATTGCATGCCTTGAATCGTGAATGTAGCTGATTGTTAATCATTATATTTACATAGTTTATATGGAAAATATTTAAATTCATGAATGCTCCAACTTTTCTTTGCTGTAACATTAATACCTGAACAGAATCTGAATGTATAATAGTGTATCTGTTGCTTATTGATTCTTCTGCAATGTCCTTGTAAGAAAATTGTTAAACAATGAACTTCTGGGTGTAGAGAGCATTTGGGATTGAAAAGGATGTATTTTTTGGATAAAAGTGACATATGCATTGAGGGAGCAAAGGGAAAGATATCCCTTCTAAGCTGACATGAAAAAGTGTTCACATAAACAAATGGTAAATTGTAGTATATTAAAAGAAAATTTGGGGAAGTGCCTTTTATAAAATCCTTTTTATTTTTTTTTTCAGAAGTAATTGTGAATAATCTTTCATCTGTGTTTAACACCCATGAAATAATGATTTCCACAAAACCACAGTGATAAAAAGGTTTATATGAAGCATGCAATTTCATTTTACCAACAATAACTGTCTGGTATTTGTTTTACAGAGAACAGACAAAACAAAAACGTATCACATATTTTGAGGAGGTGAAAAACTAAAAACACTCTTTTAACAAATAACTAGAAATTTGACAAGGAGGCAATGTATGCTCACTGGCAATACTTTTGATAGGATTTGTAAAATCATAGAATGAATGCATAGAGTATTAATGAAACATATTTTAAAACCTGAGCTAGGAGAAAGAGCAACTGTTATACCACATAAAAAATTATAAACCAGAACAATATTTCCAAAATTCTAAAACTTATTTTTCAGGTGCTTAGTCTAGGCTACCATGGACTGAATTTTTAGAAAGTGAAAAATTTACACCTTTAAAGACCTAATTTCACTTAGAAGTCAAAATATAGAGCATCTCAACTGAAAACACTAGTCTTTTCCTAAATAAAACTGAAAAAAAAACAACACTGAGACATACAAATGGCATTCACATGAATTTATTACCTTTTCTCCTTGAACTTTTTTCTTTTATGTTCTTCAACCACAAGAGAACTCTGTTTCTGAAGTATCAACAAATCATTTCTTACATTACCCTATTAAAAATCTTCACATTTAGACCATGTAAATACAAACCAATGACCATTTAATTTGTGCATTTAAATTTGGACATGCCATAAGCATTCTTATATACACATATATCTACTCAAATATCTGTATTAATGAAAGCAACAGTGTCCACTTGAAATAGTCTTAAGAAATGCTTCATTCAGGTACTCTGCAACTTCATGATCAAAAGCTTGAAATCTTAGTCTCCCTGTAGGCATAACTATTTGCAGTTTTCTGTAGCTCTTAATCTGTGTTTAGCCCATATTCCAAAAAGGCTTATTCACTAATCTACAATATACTTTATACACATTTACTTGCTGAACACATTAAATGAAGCATTTCATGACCAAGGTACTCACAAAAATTTATTTCTTCGTAAGAAGTAGAATAGTGGTAATGCTTGGGGAGTGATTAGAGTATTAGTAAAGTATTTAAAGCTCACAGGTGCAGTGAGTGAACTAACCCCTTGAATGATTTAAAAGCTAGTTTTTCAATACTTTCAGTGCTTATACTTCAGTGAGATCACTAGAACTGAAGTAGAAAATGTGAAACCATTTCAACATATACACAAGTTGTGCCATAATATTTCCTAGAAGAGCACATGACAATCCAGTGTCTCAAGCAAAGTCAATTACTTTTTAGTTCAAGATCTTCAGTCACTGAAACAGGATATTATTTTGTGTCCTGAACAATATCTTGCTCCAGTTTCTAAGGAAACCAGCAGCAAAAACTAAGTTTACAGTGCTGCATCCTCCAGAAACTCACTAAAACTGTAGTCTCTAGGGTATTATTACCAAGTGCTATTTGCATTTAAATTTCTATAACCCTTAAGCAACTGGATTGTTTGTTTATATGCACAGTTATTATCTACCCAGTATCTAGGTGCTATTCTTCACCTCTCTATATGGGTTAATAACCTATTGACATCTAATGACTTAAAAAGCCAGATTTCAAATCAGGACCACCATTTGGGAACTTTCATTTCAGAAATTTCTTTTTGCCACAGTGTATTTGCCACAGAAGGTTTTGGGAATTGGCCTTGGGGAACTGGGTTACACATTCCTAGGGGAAGTCAAGGAAAACTCCAGATTTTTCTTGACAGACAATTGCTTCTTTTTCAGAAAAGCCCAACAAATATTCTGGTGAGTTACTGATGCTTATATAGTCGAAAACTCTCCAGACAAACCACTTTGCTGACCAGAGATGACAAGGCCCTGACATCAAGTTTCTGTTTTCAGAATATACAGAATTGTTATAAAATTTGTTCACAGGGGGTGCCACAAAAAACATTCAGAAATTGTATTTTCCCACCAAAATCAACATCAATTTGTCATTTAGTGGAAAATCTGTTTCCTTTCTGTCACATTTTAAGGCTTTTAAATTTTAATATTGTAATCATTTGTTCACAAGAAAAAGTCTTCAATGAACTTCTACAAGCTCTAAATTTATTCTGTATTTAGTGATAGAACTTAGTGAACAGGATGAAAAAGGGCTTTTCTAAACAAATCACTTTTATGACTAAGCAATCACACTTATCTAAAGAAACAGATTGTGAATATAAGCATTGCATTTACAGTCAGTTATACTTGAATCAAATGAGCAATAAATATTAATAATAAAAAAGGTCAAAACCACAAAAAATATTTAAAAGAACATTTGAAATATTTAAATGACCAGGTTTTTTAAAAAGTTAAAATTATGCTTCAAGGTGATAAATGCACCTTTCTCATTGCTTGGATGTAATACATCCATAGTTAATTTTATAGTGCCTAGTGTGATGCATTTATTTAATGTTATAGCTTCTTTTTACTGTAAATAATTAGCACAGGATGACTTTAAAGATGGATTATTATTTGATGACTGTTGAGTTCATTGTGCTCTGCTGTTGATTTTGTACACTTACTTAACGATAAAGTAAATCCCTATTACAGTCTCAGCCCAAGCAGCATTAGGCACCTCTTAAGAGACAATGAGACTCTAATCAATCAGTCAAAGAGAACTTGTGGCTTTGCATCTCACAAGATCAGTTTCCAGCTAGAAGTGAAAGGCCACACATTGTACTGAATCATTCCTTGACTTTAATGAGCATCTCTCACACTTAAGTCAAAGGTAGTGTGTTGAGGATGATGTTTGACTAATATGTACTCTGAAAGTAGAGCAAATGCTGATTCATTTCCCCATCAAGTGAGAAGAAAAGGCAGCAGCAGAGGCACACCTTGGCAGTATTACACCAGTTGAGCCCAGATTCCCAAGGCTGCCTCTGCAACCCCGCCACTTCAGCCATCCACAGGGAGCAGAGATAGAGAGAGCATGGACACCAGTAGAGATAAGACTGCTTGAAAGGAAACACCACTGCAATGAGAGGATAACTCAAAAAAAGAAAGGGAAGGTCTGGCAACAAGACTAACCAGGATTTAAAAAAATAAGTCTGTCTTAAACAGACATAACAGAAATGAAACCCCTGGGTAGTCAGCATTATTTCTGTCACAGCTGAGCCATCTATAGGAAATATTGTATCACTGGTATTTAAACAAATATTAAGGAAGGAAAGAACAGGAATCTTCACTGCAGAATGAAGAGGCTTTTAAAATTATTTCTCAGTTATTTCTCAATTTTTTTTTTTTTTTAATTTCTCAGTTCTTTTTTATATCTTCCCCTTTGATTTTGGCAACTGTTATGGGGTAAGCCTGGCTCCTGTATCAGGGATATCACCAAAATGCAAAACACTCTTGAGCTACCACATTCCTGTAGTCTCCTTGTGGGGCTCCTTACAAACGCCTGGCTATTTCATGTACTCATGTCAGAGCAAAATTCAAGCTCAGAAATACAAACCAAAATTGTTAAAAAGGTTTTTAAGATACTCCCTAAGAAGGGGATAATCATTCATGAGAATTGATGCAATCCTTTCAAGGAATAAGCTCTTGCTGGAGACTGAATTAATTTAGAGGGACAGTGTTGAAGCCTGCATCCTGTTAAGAATATACAAGCAGAAAATGTTTCATACATATTTTGCATTCATTTTTCCACTGTCTAATTGGGCTGGAGGAGTGAGATAACTCATAGCTTATTGTTCTGGCAAGCCACAAGTGTAAAGAGAGAAGGGAATTGTTAACAAGCTAATATAAGTCCAGTAACATGACTCGATCACTTTATTTCTATCTGTTGGAGGGATGTCACAAATTCTCATGTCGGAAATTTGCTCTTTTGCCACAAGGATTAGCTACAACCCTCAATACCAGTCCTTTGCTGGAAGGAATAGTAGAGGAGCTTCACTGCTGTGTTATTATCTGGGATCTATTATGTTTTACATTTTTCAAAAATCTTTAAGCTAGATCTTTGACATTCAACTGCCTGTAAAGACATACGCCACCCGATGAGAAGCTTTGATGTGCATTTTGAGGATTAAATAATCTAGATGGAAGGCAATGTGTTTCCAGCCAAGAAGAAAACTATGGAGGAAATTTTGCCTCCTGCTGTTTAGCACTGCTGGCAGTCAATACCTTTTAGCCTACCCTCTAAATTTGATTTCATACATATTTACAGACTATTTTTCCTCTTACTACTAATTCTTTTGAGACCAAATTAAGAACAAAGATAGCAGGAACAGGCTTCATCAAATAAAAATGTAAATATGCTGCATCTCATTTTTGGATGAAGAGAGTTTATTTAAATATTTTCTCCACTGGAATATCTTTGCAGTATCATTATTGCTTGCAACTGGAAAAGTAATAGTCTTAAAAGTCAGAGTAACCCGTTGAGGCTTAAGCAAATTTATACATTTAAATAATGGCATTTAACTAAACAAAACAAAAAATCCTAGAATTTTCTGCACTTCCAGACAAGGAAAGAATAGTAATGATAAAACAAATAGATGCTAAAGAAAACATAATCTCTCTTACTATATCCAACATACATTCTCATTTAACTCAGTAATTTTAACTATGAAAGAAATACTAAAATAATTACAAACCCACTTTTTTTTCACATTTTTGAAAGCAACTGAAAAATCTGAAGTTAAAACTGAAAATTATAGTGCTTCTACAAAGTGAGATTAATCTATACCATAGTTCTAATTTCCACTTCCTTAAGTAGTTTTAAAACCCATATATATATATATATATATATATATATATATTTAATTAGCAGCCTACCCTTTCTGTCTGATTGACTTCACGGGTAAATAGACAAATATGGTAGATCCATGATACTATCATGATAAAGCAAAAGAAGTTATAGCAGTGACCATGGCAGAGTAAAAATCTTACTGGAGATGTTTGATCTCTTTTATTTCCCAGTTTTAGTTCAGTGAGAAAAATTATAAAACTTTGTCTGACTCAATCTGCTGACATTTTTTTCCCCTCGGTTATTACGTCTACCCACACCCCAAGTATACTAAAAGAATTCTGAAAAGTCTCTAGCAATAATTATTGCTGTAAACAAAAGAAAGCTTTACATTCCATCATCATCCTCACTGTTCAAAAGCTGTAAGACATAGTTTTGTCCATAATGACACACTTCATTCAAGTTCAGTACGAAAACTAAAGTATTGTACAAAGCAAGAAAAGAGCAACCAGATACATTCTTTACATGTTCATCTGCCATGACATCCATTTTAAGTAATTTTAACCTCTAGAATTTTCTCTTTAAGGTTCTTCCTTCCCATTGTACTCCCCAAAAAACCCACAGAAGATACCATAGGAGAGTTGCAGGACCAAATTAGCTCAGGAACTTGTGATTCTAGCTTTAAAACACCCTTAATATCTTATGGTATCAGCGGCTTCCCACATATCTTACCAGGCATTTTCTACATATGCTGTAGTTAAAGAGAAATAGTCACAGCAGGTTTGATAAGGCTTTAAACATCATGTGTGGTGAAAGATGCTGTCTGCAGGCCAATCTCTGATTTGGATTAGACACCTGGGGACATTCCGGCAACCAGCTTGGCCAGAGAAACACTTGCTGGTTCTGAAGAAGGCGTCCAGAGTGCCACAAAGATGTGCAGGAGAAATCAAAGGTTGCAGCAAGAAGCCCACTGGATTTTCTGGGTTGCATCAAACTTCAGCTTTCTCTGCACTCTCCAGCTTCTAAGGAGAGCATGCAAGCCAAACTCACTGAGCAAAGATGTCAGGACTTACGTGAGAATATGTGTATTATCCTTGCCTGCAGGTATTTCTTCACAGAAGAATATATTAGGGCCTGCTACCTTGTATCATTTTCTTTTGAGAAACTGAATCACAGTTCTGCTACTTCTAAAGCATCAGATGTTCACAAGCACAATATTATACTGATATGTGTTTGTTATATAGCATAAAGATATCCTTTGTTGATGTCTCACGATATTTCTATATAGGGCAAGATAAAATCTGCTTGAAGGAAGAGCAAATATGTTAACTGTTTTTCTCAGGAAAACTCACGCAGAGAGGAAGAAGAAATTAATCTCTTTGTAAATGTTGGCAACATTTCAGAAATGCATCTACAAAGAATTGTGACAAGTTTAACAGTGACATTATGTAGAATAGTGATGAGACTAAACACAAACCTAAAGAGCCAAACTTCCCCATTAAGTCCCTGCCTACATCAATCAGCAGTGTGATGTTTAAACACAATGCCTTGAGCAGGCAGGCACGTTCATCATCTGTAGGCCTGGCCCTGTGAGTCTGCAGTAGTAGTCCCAAAAATTCTTACTTTGGGTATGTCCTATATGATTTCACTTAATTTCTCTGTTTTTTCAGGAAAAACAAATCTGCTACTCAGTCTGCAGCTGCTGTTTGCCCCTACAGGTTGCTGGGCAATGAGAAATGGGCCCTGGGAATGTGTCCTTGGCTTGGCTTTTTTGGCAACTCATACAAACAGCTTGGAATTTCTGTATCTGTCACACTCCAGATGCAAAAAAAATATTAACTGTTCACAAATCTTCAGGAAATTTTCAAATTTTTCTGATGTCCTGGAGACTAGGAAGACAAATTCTGAAGGTTTTTTGGTGTGATGATAATAATAATGAGCTGAATCTAGAAAAGGAAAAATATTAGGTACTGATAGTGAAATAAAAGATGAATAATCAGGTTTAAGATTGAGCTTTAAAAGAACATATTTCATCCAAAATATTTTTTAAAGGCCTGGTTGTGATTTCCACACATAAAATACGTTCAATGGCAGAAAGTGTTTTCTTAGAACAATATTATATAATTTGTGAGAATGAAAAAACCCACAAACTTTTTCTCATCTGCTAGATTCTATTCAAGAGAGATGTTCAGCAAATCCTTTTTTAAGGACTCAATGCATCAGAATTCCACATATGAATGTTTTCACAGGCTCAGAGGCTTCACCACTGTAATTAAAGGTGAATTTTTCACTTTCATTTTGTTATTCTTGTCTCCTGGGCCTGATTTATAACTTTTGTTAAACAATTATATTCATTTATTTCTTTGTACCGTGTTGTATGTAATTTCAAAAGTAACATCTAGGGTGTCCTTGCTTTAAAATGTAGATTCAGCCTCTCTGGATGAAACTTGGTAGAACATCTGTGTTTGAAAGTGAAAAATTACACATTTTCTGAGAGAACCAGGCTGAGTGCTCACATAATACTGTCTCTAAGAGAAAATTAAAGTGCTGCTGATAGCTAAGGGACTGGATGGCTCAAGGGAATCATAGTGTGACACAGTCTTTCATCTGATGAAAACCAGCATGAATTTAAGCCCATGCTGATAATGACCAAAAGTCATTATCATTTGTTCAGTAATTTATTTAAAATGAGTTAGGGGTCTGGCTCTCATCTTGGTGGCAAAGAGTCCAAATTATAACTGAGCAAATAATGAAGAAATGTCTCTGCAAATTGATTTCATATATTTAAATTAGTATGCATAAACTTCTTTCTGTTTATCACCTTCTTAATATTTCAACAAACAAGTCTAGGAGGATGGGTGTTTGTGAATTTAAAAGATGTATCTGCAAATTCTCATGGAAAGCAAATTCTGAATTTATGAAGACAAGTATTTGCACAAGAAAAAAAATCTATTTTTCAGGATTCTGCTAATTCAACTAAATATATTAAAATATATGTCTTGTCTCTGTGCATGGTTAAAACTAACAAATATCTTCTATATTGTGAATCAGATGCTAACAAAAGAAGCACCTGGAAGAAAGCTAGAGAATCACAGTTATTTACAAAAAAAATAGCAAAGAAAAACATCCCACAAGTTAAATAGAAAACACATGATGTCTTATTAACCTAATATTTGGGATAAACTGAGTCCTGCTAGAAGCAGAAATAGAGAATTTAATTCTCTGCAGAATTGAAAAAAAATACTGGTGTGTGATGTCTTTCTCACAGTGTGGCCAGAGGATTAAAACAAAACTAACAGATAGGTGTACAAGAGAGAACAAAATCTCGCAGAAGCACTGGGGTGCACATTCTCCATAAAAGGCTCTATGAATAAATACAGATGTCCTGCAAAAGTACCTCCAGTGAAAGTATCTAGTGTGAAGGTGTATGCTAGTAAAACGTATAGGCATTGGGCAATCTTTCAGTAAAAGACTGATCTAAAAAAAGCAGACAAACCAGCAAAACCCAAATAAAACCTGTAAAGCTATGAAACCCTTAGTAGAACTACTAGGAAGAAGGACTATACCACAAATAACACATGCCTTTACAATTTCTAAGCATCTCCATCATATACAGGTATTTCTTTGACTGAGTAGGACTGAGGGCTGAAGACTGCACTGCATGTAGGCAATTTATTCTCATGATTGGATATTCTTTGAAAACAAGATTTGAATATATGTTGGGATCTGTCAAGCAGGAGTATTGATAAGAGAGTCACAGAATCACTGAGGTGGACAGAGAACTCTCAACATCATCTTGTCCAACCCTGCTGCTCAGAGTTTTTAGCACCCCATTCAAGTTTTTAACACTGTCAAGGATGGAGACTCCTATTATCTCTCTGGGCAATCTGCTCCAATGTCTGACCAACCTCAGAGTAAGAAAGGTTTTCCTTACATTTGCATGGAGTTTCCTCTATTTCAGTTTGCACCCATTGCTTCTTGTTTTTCACTAGACACAACTGAGAAGACACTGAGTAGAGGGGAAGGGTCACCTCCCTTGCAGTGCTGACCAGGTGCTGCCTAAAGCAGCCATAAGGTTGTCACCCTTCTTTGCCACAAGACCATGTTGATGGCTCATGGTCAGCTTGGTGTCTGCCACGACCCTTTGCCACAACAAAGCTCCTTCTCAACGGGTCAGACCCAGCCTGTACTGAGTCATGGACTAATTATCAATCCCTTTCTAGTTTCAGGGCCTTAAATTTACCTTTTTCAAAATTCTGTGCAGTTTCTGTTTGTCCATTTCCCAGGCTGTCAAGATCCCTCTAAGTGACAGCACAACCTCATGCTATATCAGCTGGTCCTCTCACTTTCATATTGCCTGCAACAGAATTTTGGATTCTCTGCAACAGATTTCCAAAAGAATGTTGCCAAGCTATGGTGAAACTACAGAAAATGGAGTATCAGCCTCTGAAAGCTGAAGGACTCTTGCTGCAAGCAGAAAACAGGGAGAACTTTGTGGTGTAACTACAGTGCTAAGCTGATGGCTCTTCATGGGTAAAGACGTGAAGCAGCCCAAATTCCACTCCTTTTTTATTAACAAAGGTGCCATAGCTTATGGACTCAGCCTTCAAAGGCAGACAAGAGTAGTTGTAAAGATGATAAGTAAGTGTTTTGTTTCCCTGTGCTCCACACTCTTGGTTGGGATGCTTGCTTCCATGGGAACAGCAGGATTCTGTGCCACACCAAGTACACTCAAACCGTGACCAAATTAATGGGCAAAGGGAAGCACTTCTAAGAATTATATTTCTGTATGACTAGTGATATGGCACAAACCCCACAAAGGTCTCCTCACTGAGAAACACCATATTCAACTGGAATAAGTAGTCCTGATTTACATCAGCAAGCCTGAGAGGAGAAAAACACATGGAAGTGCTCACCATGAGAGGGGCCACAGGCTTATTTCTGTTGTTGCTAAACAGAATGTCAGCAACAACAATCTGTAGTTTGCACTGTTCACTGTGTTCCTTCTCATGCCATGGGGAAAAATGATGCTTAAGGCAGAACAATTACACCACAACTAGCCTTAAGGTAAAATGACATCACAAATAAACAGTGCAAGAAATAGAAATAATGACAGCAAAGAAAATAGATATAAAAACAAAAACCAAAGTAGACCTGTCACAAAATAATATATCTTCAAACTTATAAAAGTAGCTAGGATATTTTAAGATCCATTTAGAATAATAAAGAGAAAAATGACAAATTAAAATCTATTATAATACTTGAAATTGTCCTTTTAACCTTTATTTAAATTAGCAAAAGTTGCATGTTCATGCCCAATGGCAAAATATAGTCCTTTTCTACCAAAACATGGACATTTGGTATTAATGCAGAGCATATAATATTTAAAAAGTTATCTATTATAAAATCTAAGTCATGACTATACTGCCAAGTATTGAGCTTAGCAAAGTATTAATTCTAGCTAAATTGGTCCAAAACCTAACACAAATGTTGAATGAAAATTTGGGTCAATTGTCCCTTTGCAGACCGGTAGCTACAATAAAGGAGACAGTGTCTTCACTTGTTTAATTTAATATCCCTGTAAGTTCTGAACACAAGCATCCTCTAACAATAAACCAAACGAGCTCTCAATATAAAATATGTCTTCCTTCTCTGAAAACCTGTATAGCAAATACAGCCCGAGGGAACTTTTAACAAAATGTTATAAAACTGAAAACTGACATTAATAGGAAGTACTGATATATCTTTAGTGACAATGAGTTCAATTCCCCTGCCACTGCACAACGGAAACACCAATTGGCTCCAATTTGCTTCGATTGGATTTGCTCCGATCAGTGACAGAAGAATGAGGCCCAGTCCTGCTGAGACATCATTATGACAGACAGACTTAGCAGAAAGTATTGGCTACAGCTGAGATATGTGACTCCTATGACGACTCAGGCTTTGGTTGAAATCCATGGGGGTGGGCAGGATGCAGTACATGTGGTCAATGCACTCCTTAGGATCAATGACTATAGCTCATGCAATGAGCTCCATCAGGGGGTAAAGCAGGTGACATTTCTACCTTCCCACTGCATACACCAATCTCAATTCTCCCTTCGTGCAAACTTATCCTGGCCCTTTATTCTAAAAAAAATCCTCTAACATCTCCCCGTCCTTAATTTTTGCTGCGCTTTTTGCAGATCTTTCTTTCCTGTCTGCCTAAATACACTTCATTTTCTCTCACGTCTTTGCCTCTTTCTTCCTTCACCAATCCCCATCAGCTGTCTTTTGCTTCCTGCACAGCAGAGGGGCAAGGTGTGAGAGTTCTCCTAGAACATCTGCCCAAAGCAGCCCAAAGCTCGCACTCTGCCAGAAGAATCTGTCCACTCTATTACTTCCTCTTTTCTACAGCATGCTTGGATTTCAAAGGGAATGAGGAGGTAGTGCAGTCCTTCTCGTGAAAGCTAGCAAGGGGAAATGCAATCTGTCCTCTTATAAAGATGTTCTGGCCAAGAACAGACATATGCACTGAGAGAAGATGCAAGAAGGAATTTACACTGCAATGGAAATGTGTGATGAATTTTATACTGAATCAAACTTAATGTTACAATTGATTTTTTTTCTTCAGCTCAAGATTGAAAGCCCATTATAATACTATTTATCAACAGAGAATGTCAATTCACACTTTGAATTGTCTAAAATGGCAATTGCATATTAATTAAATAACAATTGATTATTAAAATATTTTACTGGGGTTTAACAGCTCTACTACATAAGAAAATTTGCTAAATTACTGTCCAAATTGTATTTTAGACATACTGCAATGAATTCAGTGAGGCTGCACCGATGCAAATGAAAACAAAACAGTTGTTTTCTCTTGAGTCAGCGTTAAGACACTGAGTCTAAATCAAGTGGTTAACTACAGCTATTTATGATAGTTAAATAGTTAAGGAATATTATGATATCCTATGTTTTGAAGTTGTAATTGTTTGGTACCATTTATTAATTGCCAAAATAATCATTAGTTCAGAAAGATATCAAAGACTTGATACATCTATACACAAGTCTGGCACCAGACATGTAAAGTATAAATCCATGCTATTATAGCTGTAATACACTTTGGTCAACAACAGTGTGGGCGTGTGACCTGGGAAGTCACATCTAGAGAACTGAATTGGACTCAGTCACCCATCAGCAAAGCCTGGAGAAGTGAGAACTTCTGCTCTTCCACGGTGTCCAGGCACACAAGCACTAAGCAGGTGCTGTGATGAAATTTTTTTCATTTGTTGCTGAAAGCTGGGCTCAGGATGTGCATGAGCATAGCCTGGCTTTTCCCTCTGCAGCTGAGGCAGTTCAAAGGGGATGCCATAATCTGCCTGCAGAATATTCATTACCAATTAACATAATCAATGGAGATCTCCTCCATTTAGAAGGGTGAGATAAGCCACTAGAGTTCCATTAGTAGTGCCCTGTCAGGATCTAATCCTGTATGGGTAGATGTTTTCTCTGCATTTTCCCACCACTGTTTAAGAGGTTGTCACCTCCAAGGATGAAAAAAACAACCTTTTTACAGTCTTAACTGGCAGCACAGTGAGAGCATAACCGCGATTTTTATCATTTTTATATGGTCTTAGATTCTCACCCAGTTCTTCCCCCTTAAGATAGCTCTTCTCCTCAGCAGCATAAGGTATTCATTGTTCCAGTGGGCATAAGCAGAATTTCCCCTTTCCTAGGAATGAAGATTCCTAGGACATATTTTTTAAAATTTATTCTATCTAGTCATATTCAGCTTTCAATTCCTGATTTCAATGTTTTATCACTCTTCTTCATCCCTTGTTTTATATGCTGCCTTTCAGCAGTTCCAATTTCTCCTGGTCTAGAGAGCACCAGCACAAATTTCAGCAACACTGCTCATCACCATTTTTGCTTTCCATCCTCCATAAACCAGAAATATAATCCTTGGACCTATCCCAAGTCTTGTGACATCAAATAAACCACGATTTTCTTTGGTGCAAGGACTTCTATTTCTTATTTGTGTAAAAAATGCACTTATCAGAATAAGGTCTTTGGCAGTTAGATCCACTAATTCTTTTTCACTCCTACACACTCACATAAAGCTCCTGGATGGCAGAGCCAGAGTGGTTCTCTGGATGCCATATTCCCTCCCATCTAGTACAAACCCTAAGCGCTGGGAGGAGAGAGAGAGATAAATCCCACTGTCACACCCAAGCCAAAGCTGCATTTTAAGTCAATACCCTTTCTTTCATCAAATGCTGTATGTGCAAGATAGACATACCTGTAGCCTTTTGCTTTCATGGCAAAATGCCCATGTCCAAGGAACCCAAAACCTTCTTGTCAGCATCAGCCTCTGCCTCAGTTTTTATTCACAGCTGAGCTGACTGATAAAATAAACTCCTGGTGCCCCTCAGGACTGGAGGACTCACTCAGGGTCACACCAAATGCTGCCACCAGTCATGCTCAGGCTCTGGTAACTGGAGGGGAAGGGGGTTGTTTGGGGTTTCCTGAGTTACCAGCTCTAGCTCGTATTCCTCCTCTTTTTAATGCCATTCCAAGGCAGATCCTCTGCCTGAAACACAACACACTTCCTTCTTTTTTAATCCTCCAACTGAACCAGCAAGTGAAACTGTTCTGCAATATAAGTTCATACTCTCAGAATAAGTATTACTGAGTAGCCAGTGACTAATAGTCCTGAAGAAAAGTAGCAAAATTAAAGTGAATTATTCTAGAACTTCATTAAACAAAACACACATTTTTCTGCTTCTGAACTTCCTGTGTATTATCACCCCAAAAAAGGGGATTAAATTACTTACTCTCCATACAAGTACTTAATTTATCTTTTTGGAGTGAGGGCAAGGGGACATCTCAAGTGCAGCTGCACAATATAATGTTTTGATTTTCATTACTGGTTCTACCTACCGGACACACATTACTTGGTCTTCCTACGAAATACAAACATTCAACATACAAACCAAATACAAGCTGATGTTACTTTTATGCCTATTTCCCATTCCTCTGCATTCACACTTGCGTGACTGATTTGTGTGTGAAATGGTTTCCAAGTTTTCAAGCAAAAAGCAGTTAGGAAACAAAATATTTATACTCTTCTAACTTGCACTTCCTGTCTAGCTAGATCCAATACAGATGCAAAGTCACTGGTCTGCAAGAGCTTTCCACAGATCTATAATAAAATAATTAAATTAGTGAGTTGTGTTTAGATCAGAGATTCTTGGCTGCCAGCTCCTAAGAACTTGGGGAATTCTGAACCACAGAAGGATCATTTGGAGTCCATTTGGCAGAAACGTCAGAAACTTGCTGCTCCTGGGAACATCCTTTTCCAATAACATTTATAGCTCTAGATGGAAGTGAAAAGCACCATATGTTAAGAGTTTCCTGCAAAGCTTCCTGGTAAGAGAGGAAATAAATTCAACTTGTCACATCTGCTTGTGGACCAGTCAAGGAGGATTTTATCACAGCTTTAAGTGGTTTACAAAACTGTCCTGTTATCGACTGAAGGGAGCTTTACTTCTCAAGGTTTTGGGTTTTTTTTCAATATGCATGTTTATATAATCTCAATCATTAAATTATTTATTTGTCAGTGGAATGCAGTAACATGTATTATTATTTATCTCTAAACAGCAAAGATTACTCAGTTATTCAGCTAACAGCAACAGTTCAGTTGGAAGCCAATTTGTGTGGCTCAGCTGAATAAAAGTAAGCGGACCCATTCTGCTCTTCATTTTCCTAACCCCCAGCTCTGTATATTGTATCACATTTTCCATTATGAAATACTTTTGGTTAGACAAAAGTCAAGCTTCTAACCCATACAGAAATCTTAGGTCCTAAGCACTGTAAACACAATGCAAACAGCTGGCTTCAAATTCCCAGGGAGTCAAGGATCCCAAAGAAAATATTATGAACCACTACATCTTGTGTCTGTGGTTGCTCAAGAAATCATTACTCCCTTTACAGAAAGCAGGGATTTATTATGTAAAGTGCAAAGCTAGCACAAAACAAGGCAACGAATATTCTACAGCAGGAACTTTTGCAAAAGTCACAGCTCTATGAAATTTGGCATAGCCAAACTCTACAAGTACACACGTGTTTTTTTGAATCTTGTCCTGCTCTCATTGAATTCAGTGGCAATTTAACCACTGACTAAACAAAGAGGAGGATTGCGCCCAAACTATGCAGCTATTTGCCAAAATAATCAAGTTACAGGAAATTGCTCCCCAAAAGGTAGATGTGTTTTAAAATTCCAGATGCCTACTTGGAGCTGATCTAATTTACACAGACTGGGCCATATACTGTTCCCTGCCTCTGCACACAGTTCCCTTTGATGTTAATGGGAATCTGATGATGCTTCAGGGCAGTGCAGAACACGTCCCTTGGAGCCTATTCCTTCCACTCTATCACTAAAGAGTGAGCACAAAAGAGAGTGGCAGTAACACATCACGTTACATCCAATATTCATGCAATTATTGAGGAATACTGTATGTATTACATTTGCAAACTGTCCATAATAATTTAATTTTCTCTCCTCAATTTATAATATGTTAATTAAGCATGAAATTAAATGCTTTTTAACATACAACTGATTATGCTATAATGTATCCAACAAAGATTGATTACTGAATAATAAATCATCATTTGCATAAATATTTATATAATTTATTTTTTTAAATTCCATAATGCATAAACAGATAACATGGGAAAACAACAAGTTCCATTACAGACATTGTACTTTGACTTTTACAGACATTTTTCCTTGAGACTTGTGAAGACTTCCTCATATATTGGGAGGAAGTCTAGGTTCTGTACTGTATTTCATATCCCTTGCTCATATTAAAGGCAAAACCTCTTCTTTCTGCCCTGTTATCATTATCATATCTGACACTCAAAAAATTGTACTGCAATTATTTCAGTCTAGGTTTCTCTGTAACAAAGTTATAGTTGTAGTCATTACTTTGCCAGGGAGTTTAAAGCAGATAGTTTTTGTTTATAAAACACCCAGGAGGATAACTTTCAAGTATGAGGAGAAAACTAAAGAAAATCCATTAACAGAGTTGCTGAGAATTTGTTCAGGAGACTTCACCACAATTCTGGCCCCACTCACTCTGCCTGCCTGATAGCAAGAGTCAGTTTTTTATGGACTACATGTCCTTGAGGAACTTTTTACCAGGAAAAGCTCAGATATCTTCTCACTCCTCCACAAAGGGCCTGCACCAAAGCTGACTGAAGTAAATGGAAAGATTCCCCAAGAACTCCCAAGCTTTGGATCAGGTTCACGTTTTGCACAATATTCTCCTGAACCAAAGATGATTTACAAGCAAATCCCAATGCTCAACTCTGTGTGTCCATACTGAGTGGTAAGGGAGACTCCAAATTTATTTCAGTGGGAAAAAATAGACAAACTCCATGTAACTGCATAAGTGCCTCTACCTTGGCTTTCTTTATGCTTCTTATTGGCCTAATCAGAAGTCATCAAAGATCTTAAAAAACTCCCACACCATTATTAAAAAAATGCAATCAAAACAATGGAGTTTGATTCTTTGGACATACTGACTTGCTGTTTACACGCCAAGAGAAAGAAAGAGTTTGGAATAAATCACACTGGCTTGAAACAGAATCCTCTTGTAAAAAGAAAGCTGGATTTAAATGCCTGATTTAGGATGACCAATTAAAATTAATTTTCAGTTATTCAAAAAGGACAAAGTTTAATGAGAAAACTACTATGAGAAAAGAAAACTGCAACTGGGGTTTTTTTTCTGCACCTGTTTAAAAGTCACCAGGAGAAAAAGTCACTAGCCAGCAGGAAATGGAGACATATTCCACACAGGGAACAAGACTGAAATAGAGCTCAGCTTTGGTTCACTGCTGCAAGCTGCTGTTCACCTCTTGAGAAACACTCAGCTCTATACAGAAATCAGTGGGAGTTTTAGTAACTCAGACTGCTACAGCATCAAATTTTTGGATATTAATGTGGGCTATGTTTAAAAAGCCTGTTTTCTTGCCCAGAAATCCTGTGATGAATTTGCTCTTCAGTAAATTTTCAAGAAGCCCTCATCATTAGTGGAAGGATGTGGTATAATATAAGCTTTTTTGAAAGTTTTGAGATTTTAGTTCTCCTGGCTGCTACAGCCGTGCATCTGAGAAAGGAGGTGGGAGTCCTGCACAGCTGAGAGCTCTTGGGACAGCAGAGCCTGATGGGCTGCCCAAGAGCTCCTCCTGGGCTCCTCCCAGGGACTGCACAGAAAATGCCATAAAACTCAGCCTTCCAGGCAGTTTCTGCAGAGGCACATTTTTTCTCTCTTTTCTTCCTTCTCACTTCTCTTTCTCATTCTCATTCTCAATTACTTTCTCCTTTTTGTTTTCAAGGTACCGTGTAAGAGGGTTTTGTTTAAAGAAGTGATGCTCTCTTTGTGAGTATTCCATCACAAGTAGAGAGCACCAAACCATCCATGTCTGCTAAACCACCCTCCAGCTCTTGATATTGTTGTTCTGTGTTTGGCACCGGCTTCAAACTCTATCTCTTATAAATGCACAGAACTCTGCAAGCTGCAATCCCTCAGATACAAGCTGCTAATGCTACTCAATACTCTGAATTCCTAGAGCTTTCTTCCATGATCTCAGAATGCTTAGAGATATCAATATTTCTTCTGCACAAGAAAACCTAGGGCACAAGTACATGACACAACTTTGAGTGTATATCCCATCTACACAGCTACACACTGGTCACACAGCTGACCATCAACTGGGTCTTCTGATATTCCTAAAGTAACAAGACCAAACTTCACTTCCTTACAAAATTTGATTGACCAACTCATTCTTTTTAGTTCTCTCTAAAATTGCTGTGTATCTTCCTGTTTAAAGATTTTTTTCAGAACCCCTGAAGGCTGTTCTCCCTGCACACCCTTCTCCACCCCACATTTGATCCAGCTGTGCCCCAGCTGTGCCCAAGAAGGGAGGGCATTGTGCTGCCCTCAGCTGCTGTGCTCCACAGTCGTGCTCTTCTGCATCCACTTTTTACTGACATATTTCTCATATGCAGCACACTGTGAAAGGGATGTAGGATGTTACATGAGGTGTACTGAAATACTTTATTATTAAATATTTTAAATTAATCATGTGTGATAGTTAATTATTCATTCAAACAAACCATGAAAAATAGGGACTGCAGCAATTTCCTCTCTCCAGTATCAGATTGCTACTAAATGTATGGCACAATAAAACACTCAAATTAAAACTTCCTGATGTGACACCAAATTACTAAATACCCAAACTGCTGAAAAATTAGAAGTATAACCCTTGCACTACATATTTATTATATTCATGTCCTACTTAAAAATGCATCCTATTTGGAAGAAAAGAATATTCATGATCTCTCTTGTACAAATTGGAGAGGAAGTTTCTTGATTTGCCTGAAACTTTTGAACAGCAACGTAAGCAAACCTTAAGGAAGGCACATCATGTGCAAGCAGTTGATGGTGTATGGTGAAACTAAATAATTACATAGTGGAATGTAACTTCTTGAAGTCAGGCTTTCCATCTGAAAAAGTAAATTTTCATTATTCCTAATTACTTAGATTGCCCTTCACCATGAAGGAGTAAGAACAAAAAAATTCACTGCCTCAAAGAACTTGAATTTGAAAATCCTATTACATCCTACTTGTGACAAGGCCAGTGTTGGTGGAACTAGTCCTTGTAATAAGCAACACACAAGATATGAAAAAAATTTTAGGAAAGAAACCTGGAAGAAAAAAAGGAAAACCAAAACATATAAGAAAGATGTCTCTAAAACAGATGAAGGTTAAGACAGAAGGAAAAAGTTCAGCCAAATCAAAACACGGTACATGCCCTGTTAACTCTCCAATGCTATCTTTTTTTTACACTCTCACAGGTCTCAGGGTCATGACTGAGTAGTCCTTTACTGCACTTCCCTAACAATCACCAAAGCTATAAAAAAAAGTCCCAGAAAGATAAAAGCAGCATAGAAAAGATGAAAGAACCCCATATCCCCATCTTATTTTTATTTATGATTTTACTGTAATTTTGCCATACATACTCAGCTTAGAAGTTTACCTCCTATACAATTCCTAAACCCTGCACAAAATATAAACTTAAGACTTTTGACTGAACTTAATGATTCTATTTTGAACTGCCCAGTTTCTGGCAGAGATATCATTATAATATATATTCCTGAAGACTCAGTGTAACGATCAAAGCACTCTGAAAGCACAGTGATCAATGAAGAGCTGTTTGTCTGTCAATCCTTCAAGAGAAGCAGGAGTGCCCAGCTCAGCAGAACAGCAGGAGAGCACGCTGCCATCTGAGGGAACTGCAGCTTGGTCATGGTCTCTCCAAGGTAATAATATTTTGTCAGTATTATTTCTTTTCTTACTATGAAAAGAGATCCGTCTCCTGTGAACCCATTTGTTAGATTGCAATTTACAGGTTTAACCTTTCATTAGTCTCTATCCGCTTTCATTAAAGCCACTAATTTGACAAGTGAATGACTTCTTTTTGAGAGGTTTGTCCTTTCCTTTCCAAAGAGGTTTTTTTTTCACCTTGCCTATCAGCCTGGCCCAGGCACTGAGTGTCATTAGTGCTTCTCTGCTGCCAGCGAGGGGATGGAGCAAGAGAGCGCCGAGGCAAAGGTTTGCAGATGTGCAAACATTACATACATGAATGAATTTTAGTACTGGTCACCTCTTACCATACTCATACTCTGTTCTTCCTTTCTCCCTTTCCCCTCCAGTAAAAGCCCATGTCACCCCTCTCTTGTGTTGGTGAGATATTCCTAACAGCATCTTTGAATCTTTTTCCCCATCCATGTCCTTCTTCTCTACTTCCTACTGCTTTGATTCTCCTTTGCTTTCTTCTGTTTCATCTTTTTTCTAGTCAGGTCTCCTATTATTTGTTTCATCTCTTGTTGCTCTTTCCCCCCTCTACACAGTTGCTCTTTTTCTGTGCTGCTGACTAAACTTACTTTCTTCTTCCTTTTTATTCCTCTTCCCACCCCAAACAGCTTTTCCAAACTTTCTCTAAAGCACAGCAGAACAAGTGAATTAGAGAATCTTGTGAATTTAATCTAGCACCTCCTCAGTGTTGTTCTTTTTTTGATCATTCTGCTCCCTCTTGCTTTTCTGCAAGCAAGGATAAACACCTAATGACAATGGGCAGATAGAGAGGAAAAGATCATGCAAATGCTCTTCTACAGGTCTCAGAATCCTTGCTGGAGCCATTTGCTAATTTTTATATTTATTATCGATTTGGTTCTTGCATAATAAGAGTCTTCTCCTTTAAGCCTCCAAATGAGCCAGATACAGCCTTTTACTGTTCTCTATCATTATATGGCTCTTCAATCTTTTTATAGTAAGAAACTGGAAATACATTCTGCACAGTGTTATTTGCTAGCTTCTGTCTCTCCCCATCCCTTTCAGTTTTTTATGTGTTATTTAACTGTCACAGTTTAGGGCACTGTCTTTGAAAAATACTATTCAGCATGTCTACACTGGAAGACCTGTGAGAGAAAAGGAAATAAACCCTCCTGAAAGCGTTTATGTTCCCTGAGTAGCAGCACATGGAAAGTTTGAGAGTCATTAGCTTCCTTCAGCTGTTACGTTATGGGTGAACATTAGCCAATACACGAGAGCTGTTTGGAAAGAGCCAGCATTATTGGGGTCAGAGAAGAATGGGCTCCATTCTGTACACTAAGCTTTGTTCCTATACTGCCTCTGCTTCATACTGCCACAATCAATGAGCTGCAACAAGTTGCTTCTTCTCAGGTCAGATTGTGCATGGGGCGAGCAGTGCATGAAGGAAAAATGGTAGGGAGTCCTGAGGTTATTATACAGGCAGGGCATAAGCAATTGGAAAAAGGAATGAAATGCAAACTGCCATGACAAAAGGAAAAGGATAGAAAACATAAAATGAGTTCAGGCCAGACATTCACCAGGGAGGGAGAGAAAAAGAGGGGAGAGGTGGGAGGTAAGACATTTCAGCTCCTATCTACTCAGTAAATTTCCTCAGATTACTCATAATACATGAAATTATATATAATTCTCCTCAAAACTGTTGACAGTGAAGCTACTTCTACCTCAACAATGTCATTTACTCTTTACAGACAAGTAACAATACTTTTTCATCTACAGTTCATAAAAACATGGTGTGATATACACAAGGATACAAGAACATTACCCAAAAAATGTCCTTCCTATGAACACACACCCAAATCCCTAGACAATGCATTTTTTTCTCTTGTTACATGTATAGGTTCTTTCAACTGAAAGTGTTAAGTCTTAGACAAAGGAGCACAGAAAATCAAAAGCAAAGCTTGGAACAGAGATGAGAGTCCTGCATTCAGTCTGGCTCTGAGCACCCTTCACTCTTATTCATGAAGACATTTTGAAGAAAAAAACTAAAAATTATAGTGAACATTAACACATCTGGATATCAGGTAGCTCTTCAAATTCACCAAAGAAGAGAAATAAGACAAGGAGAAAATCTGTTGACATTTACTTGACAATTTCTGGATATAATTTTTCTCAATACTAAGGTTATAGGAACTTTGAATCTTAACTATACATTTCTCCACCTGGCAAATTTAAGTGTCCCAAAACAGACAAGCCTACTGCAAGCAATGTCAGACTGTTGAGATAACATACAAGCAACTAAACACTACACAGACTCGTGGGAATAATAACAGGAAGTTGCTTCACTTAATATCTAACAACCCCCTTCTCTCCCTAGATTTTGGAAATCAGTTTTTAACAATCTAAACTGGAGACTTCAGCTATAGGCTGATTAGATTAATTTTCAATATCCACAAACAACCAAAGAAATGGAATATGGTGCATTTCAGTAAATCCAAGATTTCAACCTTGAGCATATAATCCTAAATGATTCAAGAACAGTTAGAACAATCTTCAACTAAATTAGTAAAGGAACTTTATGATTTATGCTGTCATTGCTGTCTTTTCTAAGGAGAATAAGGTTTTATCTTATTTTATTTTTAAATTATCAATTAAGGAAAAGTTGACTGGTGACAAGAACTCTTCTAATTACTAAGTTTTCACAGTATTAAATACTTAAAGTTAAATCAACCAGCATTTAGCAAACTACTGCTCCCCCCCTTCTCCCTCTCCATATACACACTTTTTTCTTTCTAAAAGCCCTCTACTGAATTAGCTGTTAGGTACTAATTGCAAATGATTAAGCACTCACTAGTCTTACACTTCTTGCTTTAATATTAATGTGATGTATTAGCATGGAACATAGCTTGTATTAATATTATAAATGGAAGCCTGCATGGATCACTGCCTACTGTTTTGCATTACAAGGAGCATGCAGCTAAAGAAAAAAGTCCAATTTAGACCAGAAAAAGCCTAGTACACCATATATTTCTGTTGGCAACAAAGAAGTAAAAGGGCTGAAGAAAATAAAGTTAAATACTATCTATTTATATAAGCAGCATATCATTTTTTTCATAAGCAGAGGCAGCAAACATATAAAGAGATGAATTTCTCTCATCCATCTCTGAAATAACTGGAATATATGAAGCCAAAGTTAAATTTAAATTACTCCATTAAGTAGAGCCATGCCACAGACAAATATATTTTCTGCCTTGCTCCACAGAGGTAACAAAGTTGGTTTTTTCTGTGTATATCAGGTTCAAGGATTATACTCCATTTAAACATCTTACTTGTGATCTCATATTCATAGGATGCCAAAGAGTACTTAGTGTGTTTTTAAAGTTTTTATATTTGTAATTATTTATCCTTCCCCCAAGGTAGCTTTCTCATTTCTTCAGCCACCGTGGGCATGTAAAACATAGGTCTGTTAGAATGTACAGCTTAACAAGCTTGCCTTGTATTTGTTACACAAAATAAGCTGTGTGTAAAATTGAATCCAGTTTGTTAGAAATGAAAAACACTGGTTTCCTTCTTCATTGCTTTGTGTAACTTTAAATGGACATAATATGTTTAGATGATAGGCCAATGAAAGCTCTCTGCACAAGAACTCTGTCAGTTCTAAAGAAAAGCACTTTCTACAAATTTGTGCATTTTCTCAGGAGCCTAAAGAGTCTCTTCCAAGATGAAATTTTTAATGCTAGTTATTCTAGAAGTATGGAAAATATGACGTGCACTTTAAAAATAAATGACAGGTTTCCTCATCTGGAAAACACAATACATCTGTTTTTTAGTCTTTCTCTTGAAGTTGGTTATGAGAAAATCTTGTGGAAGGAAGAGAAATTATTTATGCAGTATTCTTATAAATAAGTTGGAAGGATCAATACAAATTCAACTTTAGAAAGACAAAGCCTGAGAGCTGAAACCAGCAGCAGAATCCTGGGATACCTTTGCCAACACAGTAGCAGCAACAGCAACCCAAAACTGAGTGATGTCAAAGCTCTGAGCTCTAATGTCCCATATACACACATTGCTGCTGTTGACATCAGAGAGCAAAGGGGGAATCCAGTGCAGAGATTGCTCTTAAAGAGAGTGAGCAGTCACCACATCCGAGCACATAACACAGGACATCACCACACATCAGCCAACTCCATGGGCAACTGCTGTCCCCACTCATTGAAAACTCTGCCTAGATCAGGAGCACTAACACAGAAACACAGCAGAAGTAAAAAGAGTGTGTTAATGCAAGAAAGGGGCTGTAAAGAGCCAAGGAGCAATGGTGGGAAGGACCCTCCCCAGAAAAGCACAATCACTTTGCCAGCTCCTGTGCACTGCCTTCAGCTGTCACTCTGGGGACACTTTAATTCCGTGCTGGTCCCACAGCAGAGCCCTGGGCAGGCCAGCAGAGAGGACCAGCTGAGCACAGGACTGAGAGCTGGCAGGAGCTGTGCAAAACCATGAGTGTAATCGTGTACTAGAGTCAAAGACACATTTAGGAAGCATTGTGATTAGAAAAATATTCATTTTTCAACAATAAAAAGTAGGGTCTATTATTTTTTAATCTCCACTAGATTTGATAGGGGACTATGAAGATGTGCCTCTAATTGGTCTAATGAATTTTTTTTATTTTGCTTTCCATTGTATGTCATTTTTAAAAAGCAGCAACATTGGCCCAGTGTAGCTTTGCCTTTTAATAATTTCTGCTGTCACCATCCTAAAGCATCTTTAGCACAGGGAGACTGTTTTCCCAATATTTCTTATTCCCTACCAGCCATGTGAGAAAGAGACAGGAGCTGACTGAATTACCAATGGCCACAGAGTGATGCTTGAGGTAGGTTCAAGAGTTAACCCAGTTCATTTGAATCCTAGTGAGTCACCCTTCTGTCACAAAAGTTGACATAAACTTGTTCATCTAGGAGGGTGGAAACTTAACTTATATACATAGCAGACATTCACATTTTTCTGAGATGGATGTCAGTGAAAATTCTCCACCTCCCTGTGAAAAGATGAGTAAAGGATTCTTCAGCTTTAGCTTCTTCATTAGTCCAAGAATGCAACATTATTAGGGCTAATTTTAAATTTAGGGAGATATATATATATAGCTATAGATGTATTTATATAGAGAGAAAGACATAAATATTCAAAGGAAGAACCTTTAGGAAAATAGTAATCAGATTATTAAAAACACTATCAGATTACATGGATTCTGATACAAGACTGATATCAAGTTCAGATTGCTCTCTCAACCTTGAATTCCAGCTCTTAAATTATTGAATTTACAACCTTGATAATGCTTGAGATTTTCAATATATATCTTTGTTTTGACTGCATATACAAAGAACTGTTACAGAAATTCAGTGTTTGCCTATATTTATCACACACTGTCACAGAAGTTTCTCAGTCTTCTGTTTTTAGAATTGGAAATAAACCTATTGGTAGGAACATAATTTTCCATAGGAACTACTTCCTACCAGAATCCTAATACTGGAAATTCCTTGGAGTAAATGCTGCCATTTCTGCCATTGAATCAATGAACTGAGCAGTTGCTTCAAGCCAGATCCATATCCAATTATTATTCAACTCAGCTTTAATTTCTAATGCAGGACAGGAAAACACAAAAGTAGATTCCCATCTTCACTGAGGGCTGTCCTTTGGGAATTATGCATTTCTCACTAGCAGTGGCTAAATCCTCTTTGAAGCTGCAAGACAACCACATATTCCACAGTGTCTAATGTAAAAAAAGTGTTGAGCATGACCCAGACACCACCTCACTGAGTGCCACAGCTCACTCATACAAGAGTCTGCCACAACTCTTCCATTTCTTTCATTTTTATCTGCTGCACCAGAGTGATTTGGGATAATTGGCAGTGTAATTCTGCTAACATGAACTTCAGGACTGAATTGTTTTCGATTAGTGAATGTTCCTATTGCACACTGGTGACTGCCTGGGCAAGCATTCATTGTTCAGAAATGCTACTGAGGAGCTCTCTGAAAAAGAAGGTTTGGAAAGAATTCAAAACAAAGGAAAAACCCAACAATAAGCAGTAAACACAAGAATTCTTGTGGTAGTAAGAGAACCAGAGGTAGCAGTGGGTTGATATTTGCCTACATGTAGTACTCTGTCCAAGGATTGTGCTGTAACTTTACACTAAATTTCAGTTTCTGCTGAGCTTTCCTAGGAGTTTTCCACTTATTTTGCTTTTGGAAGGAATGGATAAAATTAGCCTCTAGAAGGGATGGATGGTACAGGAGTTGTACAGTATATGGCTTTACCAACTTGGATCTATATCTACATCTATGAATTCATCTCCATAGTATAAGGCACTCATAGTGTGCAAAAAAAAATCCTGCCAAAAATCCTGTATTCTAATCCATGGGATGCCAGGCTCAGCAAACGTGCTTTCAATTTCACTACCCTTCCTTTTACACAGCATTGACTTGATGAAAAGTTAGGGTATCATTCTTGTTACCACAGTTCACTTTCAACAGTTGGAGGGGTTTTTTATCGTTTTCTTTGCAATTGTGTACTAATGTTGAAATGCATCTCCTCCCTCAGTGTATTTCATTCCTTTTTCAGGGTAGTAAGCAATATTGAAAGGTCTAAAATCCCCATTTCACAGTGCCAGCTACCTCACCCAAGCGAGCAAGAGTCATTTTAGCCAATGCATGTCACAGAAATCTGAAGATATTTTTATGGAGTATTAAAAACAGCTTGACAAATTTCTCATATAAATTACAATTCTTCAATTTTCAATACACAAACCACCTCTTCAGTGCTTACTACATTACTCTGGATAGCAGGACAGTTGGAAAGAGATATCAGGCTTCACTACTGATTGCAGTGCAGTGGAATCACCCATCCTCTGCTGTCCCAGCCCTGCTGACTTCTGCAAACAGCTGGGGACATGGGAGCAGAGTCTCTGCAAAGTTTTCTGTCTACAAATATTTAGTAACTTGATCTTATACTGATCTGAAACACCAAGTCCCAACTCAGGTAAACGTTTCACACCTTGTTTAGCTTTAATTCAACAAATTACCTAACTGAAGTCCACTCACTGAATTACTTTGGTGCCTAAAGTGCAATAAAGTGTTTAAGTATGCACAGAGACAAACTACTTTGCACTTTTGAATCTTGTACTCTTAACTGAACACATCTTAACTGAGTGTCACACTTCAGAGTTGAGGAACGAGTCTCTCACCCATTTTACTTCCATTTGTCTGTAGTCCTTAGCTAGAAGCATCTTATTCATTCACCTCCTACTATATCGTATCAGGTCTGCAAGCACTACAGCTTCAAAGAGGCAAAGTGCTAAAAATGGGACAGGTTGATCATATGAGATCAAAAATATACAAGAATTCAGATAAGGAGGTGGGAAAAAAATAAAAAAAGAGGGAAGAGGAATGAAAGCATGTGCTTACAATTCCTGAACAAGAACAGTTCTCTCAAAGACAATGTACTGTACATATGTTATTTATATGCCACCATTTTAATGGCCCTTTAATGAAAAACATCTTGTTACCATAGTAACTGCCACATTGCATGCTGTCTCTGAGACTCCTACATCATCATACAGGACACGCACAGCGTTTCACACCAATAAGTCATGGGCATGTCTGGTATTTTACGAAAGAACAATGAGCACATATTTTCTCTACTTTAACCCATTATCTTGCATACACAGTATTGATGTGAACTTCTCAGTATGGAAAATGAAAATTGTGTTCTTGTTACTTCTCTTATTGTATTGGTGGAGAGTAACATGTACTCATAATGGCAACTCAAAATAGGAGAAAAAAATCTTTTATTTTCAACTATTATCTTTCCTCTCCATGCATCCACAAGCTATTTACAAGTTGAGGAAGAACCTGTTGAATTGTTTCATGTCATTGTAGAAGTGCCTACTTAATTCCTTTTGGCATTTCTTCAACACTGATTTTTCAGGATACTTTGCAGGGAGTTATGCCCATTTGCAACAGAAATTCCCTGCAAAGACTCTCGGTGTGAGCTGCAGGTAGATGTCCATCTTCACCCTCCACTCCACCATTTATACATATAAGATTTTGTACATGTTACCCAAGACATTGCACAAGAAAATTCTGTTGCCCTAATTCCTAACACATTTCTATCCAATGCTTTATGGTTTTAGTCATAACTACCTTAAAGATTTAAAACTACACAAAAAGTGGACTGAATTTTCCTTTGGAAATGGGCACAATAAAAAATGTTTTGTTATGAGCCTAAGGAAATATTGGGTGCCTGTCCATAGTTTCTGTGGGTAGAATTTCAGAATAAATGATGCAAGGATTATCTTCACACTGCATACAACAGCTCTGCATCCTGTGAAATAATATCTATTCAGCAGTACAGCTGAAAAAAATACAGGTAAACAGTCTGCTGGTTCTAATTTGATGAGTGTAACATCTCCAGACAGTTTGTTCACTTTAAACAGGCAGGTTTATTCATTTTGAACGCATTATCACCAATAACATTTTTTTTTTAAACCAAAAGATAATCAACCCTGGAGCCTACCTGCAGGAAATATATTATCAGTATTGTTGGCTACCTTCAAGATACAATTAGCAGAAACACCAAGCTGTTAAACTTGTACCATTACAATATGCTAAACATAGTAGATACACAGTGAGCCATTTCTTGAAGATTTCTTGAGACTGAGAAAGAGTAAGAACCATCATTGCCAGACTTAAGGCTCCTGTTCTGCAACATGGGACAGATACGATCATTTCTCATGGCAAAATCCTCTCTTACAAGAAAAAGACACCAAAATTCAAGCCAGTTTCTTTCCATGCCTCAATATTAAAAGACCCAAAACATTCCTAATTTGAGGGTAGATGAAAGTCAGGGAAGTTTACTCGGTAGTCCAGGGAATGACTACAAGATGATTATACTGATATATAATTTACTGAGGAGAAATCCCACCATTGGAGGACTGTTGCTAGGTTAGCACCAGGTCCTTTCTAGGGCTGTGTCTCATAACAAGGGCCCAGCACGAAAAACAGATTTTGAATATGTGTCATTTATAACCACATTAGTTAATGTTATTGATGCCAAGATGATTTTTTGCCTTTTCTTTTATATAACTTTTATATAACTTTCGTGTAACCTCAGCATCTTTAGCATGCATACTTGTAATTCCTTAGGTTTCATAACTTAGCATAGTCCTAGTATTCTGTTAGGCCAGGACACCAAACATCCTAAAGGCCTCATAGTAGGAGGCTGGAAAACCCAACACTATCTTGGGAAACCAAGGTCCTCTCTAGAACATATCCTGTAAGCCAGAGATTTGGCCCATCCATGGGGGAATTCCTCAGATGGGGGAACATCACACCATTCATCCAGGCCTCCCATTGGGGCACCCTTGTTGGATATGCTCATTTGTCAGGTCTATAAATTGTATAGGTGCTCTATTGTGTGTGTGCATTGCTGCACATTCCACCTTGGCAAAGGGGTGCACCAATAAGGATCCTTATTAAAACACTGAGGTAAAACCTCTTATCCCTTAACCGTGTCTGGCTTTCAATTTTTAAGACCAGGGAAAAGCTCATTATAGAAAACATACCTAATATACATTAAAAATGTGACTCATCTGGAGAGATATTTTTCTTTGACTATTCCAGGATATCCTGCATTGTCGCTGATAGGGACAAAACTTGCTCAACTTAAAACTTTTTAATTGACTAGAAAATGTGGAAGCCCTGAGGCCACAAATACACATTGCACAACAGACTATTTCCATTTTCCCACTAAGATTCAGGAGAAGCCTTGCAGTATTTTCCTCTTACTCATGAAATTGGAACTGAAAACAACAAAGAATTTCTCACACTGTACGGAAATCAGCTCAGTCCCAAGACAGATATCCTGAGCTTTAAACCCTCACACCTGAAGTGATTTCAGACCCAACAAAACACGCTTGTTTATAATACTAAGCATAGGCTCTAGTGACAGGAGTCACCATATCTGCACATTCTAGGCCACACTGCTGAGCAAAAATGGTGAGGGTGAGGTGGGAATGGGGTGGTGTCGTTATTTTTTTTCTGTCCAGATTTCGAGGAGCCTCTTGTTACTTGTATCAGAAAGTCTGTTACAGTTTGTTATTCAATCAAAAGACAGAGGGCACAAAATTAGGGGTTAGAATAAAGTTAATGTGTCCATATAACCTATTTCTATTACTAGGTTTCTGACACAGAAAAAAGCCATGTAAAATTCTATCTGTAACTGCAAATTTTGCCAGTTTTGAAAAGAACAGGATGAAATAGCATCAAATATTATAAAGCAGTTCAAACCTTCCTATGGGCACTAAAGTCAAGAAGAATAAAACCAAAATTTTTAACATTTAAAAATACCTAGATACTACATTAGTAGGATTTTACATTTTTAAGTTTTACAACTTACTAACTTCCCTAAGTTTGGCTGAATGTTACAAGCTTTGGTTTAATTTCATTAGTTGTGATTATACTTTATATTCCTCAAATCTTTAAATATCCTCACACTCGAGTGCCTTTTGTAGCTTTCTTCTCAAACCTCCTACTTCCCATTCTAGTGCATAACTAAGAGAACTTTAAATGATTATTGCAGATTTAATAGCACAAGTATCAATTATATGGGGTTTTGCTATTTAATATCCTTAAACTCTACACTTTAGACCAAAAAACCCAACAAACCCAGCCACTTCTGCTTGCTTAGAAATCATTATCTGCACTGTTATTGATACTAGCAGTAAGGGACCAGGCTCCGCAACAGCAAAACACAGATTTGTGGCAGATTTGGAACAAAGTGAAACAATTGGATGTCACATTGGATTTGGTTTCTTTACATTTCCAAAGTGTTCTGCATTGTGAGAGAGCAATATGGTTTAAAAATAATAAGAAAAGACAAGCAAGAGACCACTATTTCCTGTATTTTGGTCTATTTAGTACATAGAGTTTTTTCTACCTGTAACTTACCAGTGGTATATGGGTGAAATAAAGGGAATGTGGGAAAGATAAGGGAAAAGGAAATGTAATATGATTATTTTAGAAGGCTCTTAATAGCTGCTAGCAAACTGTCAGAGAAAAAAGTGAATGCATTCTAAACCTTCATATGTTCTAAAGCCAACTTTTTTTTTTTTTGTCTCCAGCACTGGAGAGAACAAGTCAGTCCTTCAGATATCCAAAATCCATACTAGCAAGACCTGATTGCAAACTCGGTTGCCCATTCTCAGCTACCTACGTGTCTGAAGGAGTTTTTTCCACATCTCATTGCATTCAGAGAAAAGTATAGTTATGATTTCTAAACTTGCTGAAGCAGCACTTATAAAAGCATGCACTCAGGATTCATTTGTGTTTAAGATTTTTCATTACCTAAATTTTAATGCCACCTTTTCCAGCATCACTCATTATCACCTGAAATTCAGGAACCACATGCAAAAAAGACTGTCTGAACACATGGTTACAAGAGAGAGATTTTCCTAGCAAAGACAGACATGTGAAAGCTTTCAGAACTTCTTTTCCAACTCTTGTGAGTTTTTAATGATTTGGATAGCGTGGGTAGTAGAAACAGATGCTATCGTCTCTACATTTTTGGCAGAGGATAAAGCAGCAAAGGCTAACATATTCATGCTGTTTGCAAACTCGTGTATACCACAGATCATCTTTCCAAAATACATTTGGGCAGGACAGAAAATTTTCAGCTCTTGATGACATAAAATTATACCATTAATGTCTAAATATATCATTAAATTTTAAAAGAAAATACCCCCCTCCCACAATGAATAATCTTTGCTGTTCTCCAATGGATAAAGAAAATATATCTGGGTAGCCCTTTAGATTCTTTCCTCTCTCATGAAAGAAAATAATGCTTGCCAAGTGCTTGAGGATCCTCAGATGGAAGACACTTTGTATGAGTAAATTCCTTTATTTATTGCTACCACGCAGCAGTCAGTTCATCCAGAACACTTCCTGCAGGCTGAAGACCCAGTGCTAGCAGATGTAACTCCACTGACATCAGCAGAGCTACACACACTTACATCAGGCCTCAACATGGTCTCAACTCTGCTGCCTGTGGTCCATACTTTGTCTGTCCTTATCAGTGAAGCCTTTTTAATTTAGTAATAATTGTCTAGATCTGAACCAAAACTTAGGACACAGAGAAAACTAAAAGAAAGGATCTATCTCTGCTTCATCTAAGTTTCCCCTGCCCAAAGAAGCTTGGTTTGGATCCTTAAAAACGTTAACCTTTAAAGATCACAAAACAGTATAGTTAAGTATGAAGGAGAGCTGATGAAGGGTTAGAAATATTGTATCTTTCATACAACACTGCACCAACAGCCTCTGCAACTCATACATATCCCTGCCCTTCGTGTTATCCCCTCTTTAATTAGCTGTAGCCTGTAAAACTAAGATGCACCTTGCAACATATTTAAAAAAAAAACATTTATCATGCAATAACCTGAAAGAATTTAAACTGCCTTCCAAGTGATGGAAGAAGAGGAAGGTAATTCCAGAACACAAGCAACATGCTATCTTATGATCTTAATTCCACTTTGCATAGGCTGAACAGTGTGCAAGTGTACATCCCCCTTAGGGTCACTGAGACTATATAGATAAGGATGTCCTGAAAGGGGATCTGGTTTCAGAGTGAGGTTTCGTAAGCATTCCCATAGTGCTGAGCCTAAGGAGAATATCAAGTAAAAGGCCACTCAGATATTTTGGGTCAACAATTACTTGAAATTGACAATAAAATGCAGGATATTTGGGGAGGTTCATGACAGTTAGAAAAGAAATCTCAACTCAAGATTCACTGCCTGACCTTTGATCTGATTTTGATCTGTTACTAGAGAGTACTCTGGAAAGCAAGTGGCCGAGATACAAGCGGATATCACTGACAGCACCATCAGGGATTATGATGAGTAGATCACACTAATGCTGGCTTGAACTGTATTGAAAATATGGAAGGGAAGGATATCAATACTTTTCCCACTGTGAGAAACAGGATCACATGAAAAAGGAAATGGTGTTATTTTGTGGCTTCTATTAATCATGCCCAGTAACAATTAAAAACAAGAAACTTGCTATCATTTCTCTACAGTGTGGTAAAAATATTGCAGTATGTTTTGTATTTGGGCTTTTAAGAGTGAGAACAATTTGATCTTTCTGATTTCTTTGTTTTTAGCAAAGTAATGACATAGGCTTTTATGCATCATCTTTTGAAAACAGTGTTTCATGTTTTGTGAACTCCAGGCAATTTAAAATCAGACTTGCCTCATACCAGACTGATACTTAAAATAGGTGGTAGAAAAAAAATCGAGTGGGCAAAAATCAAGCCTTAATTGTGTATATATATATATATATATATATATATATATATGTATTTGTTGTTGTTGTTGTTTATAGCTACCAGAAATCTCCCCTGTCTATTTTAAACTGTAGCCTATTTCCATATACACTACAGGAATAAGAATTATTATGATAATCTATCATGGATTTATGATCCTACTCAGTTAAACTAAACATTCTGATTCAGTTCCAATGAATTATACCAATAATGAAAGAAGGTAATGTGTTAAGTATACTTTGAATAAAAACATAAACATTTTTAGTTTGGAGTTTTTTTTGAATGCTTTCAGTAAATTGCCAGAAAGACACAAATATGTATTATAGTGAGATGTTCAACCCAAAACATTCACCTTTCAGAATAAGCATTAAGGCAATAAACAGTATTTCCTTGTTTGCTTTCCAGTGTGTAACAGTGGTTGAACAGTCTGGAATCATGCTGGCCACCCTCCAAAGTCCTGATTGCAGCATTTCATCGGCAGGCACTGTCTACAGCCCAATGTTGCTGTGTTTTTATCTTTTAAAAAAGCTGTTTTGGTGGAAGAATGGCTCAAAAAAGGTACAGCTGTGATGGAGAAGATGGGGAGTAAAAGATAATTGCTTTTTGCAAGGATTACCATATACCATATCTAATGCTTCTTATTCTATGTATGCTTGAGGCAATAAGGCCTACCAATAAACCTTTCACCTTTCACATTTTCTATTCAAAGACTGTTAAGACAGATGGCAGTAAATGCCATCTTTATTGAATTATGATCCACTGTGCTTTACCAGAAATAAGCAAGTATTAATCAAAGTACAAATGTTTGAAAAAGGTAGAGCTGAGAGAGCTTTGGGAAGGAAACAGCTTGTCAGTTATGCTGTCATATCTCTCTCAAAAAATAAAATAAACATCATGAGAGTTAGAAAACATGCTAGCTACCAAGCAGGGTTGAATGAAGTATCTTTCAGACTTATAAATTTTCAGAATATTCTGCCCTTTGTTCTGTGCCTTATGTATGCACCTGGTGTGTGCATGACTGTTTTCCTGGGTAAAAGTATAAATTTAAAATTTTAATTAATTTTGTTTTAATTTTAGTGAATTCACCAAACCTTTTAAATTACATATGGACCCCATTGGTTTCAGAGTGTTTTATTCATGTCTTGGTTTGGGGCTTTGGATTTTAGGGCTTTTTGAAACCTCTTTGCCTGCTCTTGTGGTCTTTCTGGCTTTTTTGTCATCATAACTTCATCCTTCTGGAATTTGTCTTGGCCAAAGGACAAAATCAACACTGGTCACTCTCTGAGCAGTCACATTCTTCACACTGCAGGTTGGAGATGGGACCCTGCAGTAAACCTGCACTCATGTGCTCAGTGTAGGGCCAGAAACAGTCTGTGACTTGTTTCCCACCCAGGAGTTGTGTGCTAACAAATTAGAAGATATGTATAAATAGAAATGTATTAGAAGAATATAAAAGAATGTGTTAGAACTGGAATCCCATAATATGCTACAACTCTGGAACTGTCAAGAAATTACTTGGAACAATTATCTTCCTTCTTTTTATCTTTAGTGGCAAAAGGACTACTTTTTTGTAATATAACAGAACCTCTGAGACAAACAGATATGTGAGGTATGCCTACATGCAGTCTAGGTCTAGCCATGACATCCAAGGACATCCTAATGGGGCATTAGAGCCCTTATAGGCTTCTCCCTGCTCCCCATGAAACCAAACCCCACACACAGCCCCAGCCACGCCATGGAACAGCTGCTGTTAGAGCCACAGAAGCAAAATGAAAGACCTGGCTACAGATATGTGCACATTTTAGAAGAAGTACCCGTGGATGACCTTTTGTCATATTAACTTTATTTTATGAGTGTGATTTAAATACTAACCAGCAGGTAATTTGTTCATGCACTTGCATGCTGAATACCTAGAATTGAAGACATCAGTTAAATCACACCAGGCTTTGAGGAAGAAACTCAGACTTAAAAATTCTGTTTGGTTCAAGCTGGAGCCAAAAAAAAAAGTAAACATCTACTGCAGATGAAAGAGTTTTCTCTAGTGAAATCCCACTAGGTGTTTTTCCAATAGCAATTCTCATTTAACAAGTGCACTCTGCCATGCAGGTGGGACCTGTTACAAGCAACAGCACATTGGAACACAAGCCTTGTGTAATTAATATTTATTACTCACGAATATTCATTTTATTTATGTCTTTATTGCCAGCCTCATGCTCTGCTAACCATGGTAGGAAAGCAGCAAAAAGTTTCCACTGGTTATATACACCTTCTAATTTCTAAAAATATCTCCAAATACCTAAAACATACATTTATCATGAGACAATTTTAAATTAAATAGAAAAAAAATCAACTGATTCATCACTTGTCATAAATGAAAACAAAACAGTGTGTGATTCCCAATGATGAATACACAAAAATGTCAACATGAGGCAAATTAGCCTGAAGGAGCAGCTTCACAGAGCTGATTTGCCCATGGAGCTGATATTACTCCCCAGTAAATTTGATGAGCCTGTTTATCAGCTGATGCGAGGGTAGCGAGTTACCCTGTGAACACAGGTGGGCAAAATTACACACAGCTTATCCACCGAGGTCAGAGCAGCTGGCAGGCTGCTAATTGCCCACCAGGTTACCCCAAGGTAACCCAGCAATGCCTTTGCCTTCTGGGCTCTGAAGCCTCAGCAGCTCAAGGCTCCACAAAGCCTCTCCACTTATTAACAGCAACTTATTAACTTGTAACACAGGGTGGTGATTTACAGCTGAGGCTGGTTCTTTTAATAGGGAGATACTACAAGGCCTAAATTCGCTGTCATTTATATGAGCTACAGTTCTGAACCTAATTTAAATATCTAAATAGCCCCTTAACCTTCTTTGTATCCTTATTGTCCTACAGTAATTTTTATTCTTCTCTTTTCCCACACAATATTGCATGATAGTTTTAATGAAGAAAAATACTGATTTATCTGCAGTTCACTGCTACTGGTAGCTTCCTTTTCCTGATAGCATTTTGGGTTACATTTGTCCAGGTTGTTGGCATTTAAAGAAACTGGGGTTTACCTCTGTAAAGGACTTAACTACTTAAATTTGGTTTTGCTGTAATCAGTGAAGTATGGTACTCATACAAATGCTTTGCTGAACTAAGGCATAACTAATATCATGAATTATGAATTCCCAGATTTCTATTTCTATTCCAAAAGCATAGTCACTCTCTGAGAAGCCAAAATAAATCTGAGGTATGTCCTACTCCAGTGGATGATAAATATTTTTACTTTTTCTCATCTATATGTAAACAAAACTATATAAATAAATAAATGAATATTGATATTTAGGAACCAACATTGTCATAAATCATGCAGTATTTGGTCTCCCACTTGCTCAACTATTTTTATTTGAATGCAGTTTGTGAGGATAGAGAAAAAGCTCTAAAAAGTAAGCTCCAAAAATTTTAATTATTAACATTTCTTGTATATTTTAATAAGGTCTGTAATTTAGGCTTTAGAGCAATTTTGGATATCAAACCACCCAAAGAATCTCTTTATGCTTCTGTGTCAGATGGCAAGTTCTACCGTATTACTACCAGTTTTAAATTGTAAAAAATTTCTATCGGCTATCCACATTTCTATGAATATTCCTGGTTGACTTTTGCCAGACCTGTGCTAAATACAGAAAAAATTAAAATTTGCATTATATTCAAGCTATGCTTCTGCAGTTTTTAAGAAAAATATTGCTTTCAGAAATTAGATAACACCATTCTATTAATAAGATTTGTGAAGCTGTGATGTGATATAGCACTACAATGTAAATCTGTTCCATAAGGTTTTAGAAGCTGTCATCATCCTTAGGGTTTTTTTCCCCAGGACATTTTTATCTGTTGGAGTACAATGGGTCAAGTAGCAAAAACTAAGCAGTTACTGCAATAAAAACTTCTCAGTTATTTGCCATCTGCATTTATTGCATTCAAGACTAGGAACAGGAAGATTAGAATCCAGTCCATGGATAGATTACAAAATAACTTACTTGGGAAATCTCATGTCAGGACTACAGAAATGAAAAGTATGGGGAAAAAAAATCCAACATAAAGAACTTGAACAAAATAGTTTGAAATGTATATTTTTCCCTTTCTCATGCTATTTCAGTCCCAGGTTATTTATTACTAAATATGGAACACAAAAATCTGATGCATTGTAACATAAATTCAACTTTAATGATACACTGAAAGACTTTTTTACCACAATCGGCATCTTTCTGGATATAAGAGAATTTACAGGGCACTGAAATAAAGCCTTAAATCCATAATACTTTTCCTACATAAAGTAAAGGCTGATTGCTAAGGACAACAGTAATAGTATTTTGGTGAACTACAGACCCCGCTTGTCATTAGTGGTCAGAAACTAAATTAGATCTCTAAATATTTTTTTTCTATATGTATCCTAAACAATCTTCTTGGTATTTGACCCATGTAATTTAAGAAAATAAGCTGAACACCAGTAAGTTTGACAAAGCTGCAGTAAACCAGACTGCCCTACAGCTTTGTTTCTGATATATTCCTAGATTAAAATAGCTGATAATTTACATCCAAATATGTAAAATAAACAACTCGTGAGGCATTCGAGTTGGAAGCACAACTCCTTCTGCAAAACTATGAATAACTTATTCACTAGCATCAACAGTAATTTCATCTAGATTGCAGTCTTTACACTGTAGGCACTGAAGGGATATTAAATACAACAATATTAACTTCAGCCTTTGTCATCAAGCAATACCTCCTACTCTTTGAAATTGAAAACAACAGCACAAAAATAAAAGTAAAGAAAGGACAACACAACCAAAATTAATTCTTAAAATCCAGAGAATATGGGTAAATGTTTGTGAGTCGATTGAAATGCTTAAATGAAAACCACTGTAAGCCTTCAAAATACAGCTAGATTGTAGCCCTACTTATAAAGGAAGAATGACATTTCTGATGCAAAATGTTAAAGCATGCTGAGTGAAATATATTACACACTCGTTCCAGGTAGGAGATCCCTAAAGACTGTTTATTCTTTACTTTGCTTAGATAGTTTTGAGAGCTCTAGAGAAAGGAGGAAAATAGAGAAAGAGACAAACATCATGTATTCAATATTTTACTATCAGCTTGGTTTCATTTAGTGCTAACACATGTGTGCTTTGGTGCTTACAAAAGGTTCAAGGAACACTGGGTGTTATTAGATTGATAACCAACTCATATCCCCAGCAGGTGGCTCATAAATACTTAAACATATGCAAATTAGTTGGGAGAAGGTAGTCTTTACTTGTGGGTTTTAGGTCATACTAATGTGATTTTCTCTTTCAAACAGAACTAAACAGATGTGTCAGAAGGGGTAAAATTCTTAATGGAAGAGAACACAAATAGTTTCTAACCTGCTGGTAAGGTTAGAAATGTCATGGGTTGTTGTCATTACCATGGAATGGAGAGTTCTTCATCATTTCAAATACATGTTCATATCCACAGGTAGTCAGATAAGTGGCCATTACCACATGTAGCAAAAGGACAAACAGATGAGATTCAGCTCATTAATTTTTGTCTCTCCTGTACATTTTTAATGTTTTGTAAGTTTGCACTTGCCTATTGACTGTGTGGAGGGAGTAGTTCCCTCTTTTTTTCACTGAAGAACTCTCTATATACAACAAAAAGTACCATATCTTGGAAAGCTACTTTCTCCAGTTTTAAACAAACATTCTCATATTTTGAGACAGTCTGTGCTTACCACACTACTGATTTGGGCACCATTCTGTCAGAGATTGAAGGCAGAATCAAAAGGAAGATTTAAAAAAAATTGATTATGTTTCTCTACATTATTATTTTTAAGCGAGACAAAAAGTAGAATGAAGTTAAAATTTAATAAATGAAACAGTGATATAATCAGCTAATTTATAACACTGACAGATCATAGCAGAATGTCAAACATGAGTCATGGTATGATCAGGGCAACTGACCTGAGGTATCATTCAAAATATTTTTAAGGAAACCTATCACGTTCACTAAATCACAGCTATTAAAATAATTCCTCGCAAAATAATATTCTAGTGAATATGATTTTAGTAATTTTTTGCATTCAATTTGTTCAATATGAATCATATATATATATATATATATATATATATATATATACACCTTGACTTCAATGACCTTTATAGTGTCAAACATAAGACAGCAAACAATCCATCTCTTTGCACATCTGCTAACAAAATTATAGAGCAGGGAAGTCAGTGGTGTGCACAGTTCATACCTATGGTTGTTGCTGCCTGAGAACAGACTAAAACATCTCTAACCAGACAACTGGGTTCCTTTAGGCTCTAGCAGCTTGTCTTCATTTAGTTTGATTTCACTAACTGAGCTTTCAACAGTGACTGCAGTGTAAGGTTGGAAGTACATCTCAGGAGTGAACAAGCAGGGAAGCTCAGGTTCTGCAAAGCCTTGGAGTTGAGCTTTGGTCTCTGTGCTGTAAGGAAGCCAAAGCATCTCCAGGAAAACACTGCTCCCTGTGCACGCAAATACATTCATAAGTCCTTGCTGGACTGGGGTGCAGGCTGGGATTATATTTCTGTCATTTAACTCTGAACCCTTGACAATTTTGATCAAGTTTTATCAGTTCAGTAAAAATGAAAAATTTTTGTCATTCCTGGCTGAGACTAATGCAATGAACCCCTGACTGTTCTCAGCCCAGCAATAATTCTAGCCCAGAGTGACAGTTTTCATACCACTCAAATGACAGATCAATGGAGTAATATTCACTTTGGCAGAGATGGCCAGAGAAAGGCCTAGTGCACTGCACTTACTGGGCACTGAGGTTTGATATGGTCAGCTGTTACCAAGAGCTCACACTGAAGAATATGCAGTGATGGGCACAGAATAAGCAATCTCCCAGACCTGCACTGACTGACAGAAGGAGCAGGGGAGTGACAGCATCTTTCCTAACCCAATTTGATGAATGACAGTGTTCCACTAACGGTGCAAAGTAGTTCATCTTTCAAGCAAAACAGCAGACTTTTAGGCTAGGATGTTATCAGGGAAGAAAACTGGCTAGATCTATTTTGTCTGTGCCAGAATGCTGTTGTTGTTGTGACACCAGGAGAAGCAGTAACAATCAGGAGCTGGAAAAAATCACATCAGCCCTTCCTATACCCATCAGGGAATATTGCAAACCTGTCTCTTCAGATTTCCTCCTTTATTCCAAATAGACTTTCAACCCCAAATTTCTTGTTCTTCCTTTTTCTATAGACAAATGGTGCGGTTGCAAGTACCTGAGAGATTCCCATGTGTGAAGAAGAAAAGGAGAATCTTCTGCATTAAAACATTTACTGAGAGAAGTCAGAGACTACAGCATATTGCTTATGACTTTGGAGCTTATGATATTTTCATAAACTTTAAAAAGTGGTCGCATTTCAAATAAAATCAGATCTGCCTGCCAATTATGTTGATTTTCACTGCTGAGCTTCTCCTTAGGCCTTTCCTTACACACATGTTGCATGTGTGCACAAGCACCACACACATACCCTTAACCTTCCCATGAAGGCAACTTACTCTGTCCTTCTGTGAGGATGTGGAATTCCATGCCTAGGTTTTAAGAGCTTTTTTCATAGGTCTGGAGTGCCCTGTAGCTTCAATTGCTCTATATCTTTACTATATACTGGAGAGCAAATGGGAAAACAACCTGGGAAAACTTTCTCCTAAGAAAATTTGAATGTTTCCCCAGAGCAGCAGCTGATTTCTACCTTCAGACACAGATGTCTCTTGGTATGTAGTGTCCAGGCACTCCACTGGGAGCTCTGGAGCCTGAAACTTTAAGAACTTAAATATAACATCATAGTCACATATAAGTGAATACACTCCTAACCAAATACTTCACTAAAGATAAGCATAGAAGCAGAATGATAAATACAAGATCTTTTTAACTGATTGTGTAGAGGCACTGAGCTTTGCAAAAAAAAAAGCCAGTTTTGAAATGGGAATTGCCTAGCAAAGGTACTTGTTGCAGCCAGGCCCCTTACCATATCCAATGTATTACTGGTACAGAGCACTGTAAAACTAAATTGGAATTATTATTCCAGCTTTCCTGGCAGACAACAATATCACTACAGTCATATGTAGAGTTGCCTTTGAAAGTTCTGTTTTCATCAATGATAATTTGCTGGGAAAGATTATAGGGGGTATAAAGGGAGAGCAGAGGCAGAGACAGCAATGAAATTTTGATGCTTTGTCTGTAAGTAAAGTATTTACATTTTTGGTCTGAAATACATATCTTACAACTGCTTTATTTATAAGTTCACAAGAAAAGGATAATTGCTCCTGTTTCCATTCACTACCCCATCCTCCATTATACGCACAACTCCTTTAATTTTTTACTTATGGAGAGAAGTAAAGAAAAGTTATATAATACAACAACAAAAATAGAAAGTAAGGTAATTACAAAATGCCAGCAATTTAGGGGATGGGTATTGCACTATTAGACTGTACCAAACTGTGTGATGACTGCGATGTGAATTTAATATTCACACAAAGAAACCAGTGAAAGTAAAAGTATAATGCAAAAATTTTAGCAGGCCCTCATCTGTAGTTACTAGTAGATTGTCTTTATACATGTGATCCCCTTAACAATTGCTCTCTCTTTTTTTTCTTCTTAAATTATATGATTTCATGCAGGCTATATAAGGAATAGAGCTGAAAATCTGCTAAAACAATTGAATGGCTTGTAAGATGCTTTCCTTTTCTGTTTTACCTATCACAGCTTATAAGTAAAAATTCATTTCATGCTGGTCATGTAGAAGACATCTCCATTGCACATTTCCTCCTTTCCTTTTTCTAGTTAATATCTTGGTGTAAGGATTTAAGTTAAATAGTTCTACACCTTGACCTCCATCTTGATGTGAACCATAGGTGGCAGAGACTGTATTAGAGTTGTCTTGAGGGTGTTATGCATAAGACTTCAGTGCTTATATAGTAAAGAAAATTATGCTTTAGTGTTAGCCCGCTGAGTATGCATTATAATTCTTTAACTATTTTCAGCAACGTATTTTATGGTATTCAGTGTTTTCAGATGCCATACATTTGGTACAAGGTGGCATTAAATTTTGCGTGTAGGGTTCATTAGCAAGGCATACATGTTAAGTTAAAATTTTTTCTTGTACTTTGCACAGAAATATGCCAAGTGGCTGACCAAAAATCTAAGTCTTAGACCCCAAAACTAAATTCTTCTCTTTTTTTAAAAAAAAATGAAATTGTGTAAACAGTAATATGATTCATTATATATGTGCTGGGAAATATATATCATAGGGAAAATATTGCCTGTTATAAACCTACAGACTGTACAAAGTCAGGAAAATCTGCTAAAACCATTTCGGTTTTACCCAAGATCAGTTTTACAATATTGCTCCAGACTGTTATAGAGAAAAGACCTTGCTTTAACATAATGGATTGTGGGACTGGAGTTACTCTTTGTAAAAGAGAAACCCTTTTTGAGAGCTTAAACTTGTCTCAAGAGAAAGAACTCATCATGTCCAGCATTACCTCATCAGAACTTCTTTCAGTCATACACAGGGGAATAAAGGCAGCCCTTTTCCTTCTAGGAATTTACCTTCAGTCTGTTATTCCATTACATAATGCAGATGTTTTCTAGAGCTGTCTGTGTAGACATATGCAATCAATCCCCTCTCCAGTGGTCTTTCTGTGTGCATATAGATATATAGATATACACACACATGCAAGCATGCGCATAGATATCCAGCCAACTACACTCAAGTACTTGGAATCCCATTAAACAGCAGTTCAAAATCAGGATTGATTATAAACCATTAGCAAGAGGACTTCAAATATGCCAAGATACTTTTCCTGAATATAGTTGTGTTTCTTCACCCTCAGCTGTTAATATACTGGTGAAAGGCCAAAACTTCATGAACATCATCCATACAGCAGAGCTGTTAATGCTCTGTCAAGGAACAAGCACCTCTGCCTGGCATTCAAAAATTTTATAGTTACTTTTGATTCTCAAACCTTTTATGGAGAAATGCAGAAAAAGAAAATCAATTTAAAATTGCCTTAAATTAATCTTGATTTTACCCATTTATGATCAAAGACCGGACTTGATTTTGCAGGTCTTTTCTAACCTTAACGATTCCATAATTCTGCTAAGATAGTTCAAGGGAAGAAATAAAGAATACTCCTAATTCCTTTCAGAAGGCAAAATCAGAATATTTTGCCACTCAGAAATTTTAAGGGTTTTTTTTAATAGATAATTAGATAAAACATTATTAAAATGAATAGTAAATGTAAATGTAATTTCTTTTTATATTCCATTAAGCAACAGTGCTGAATACAGTTTTATTTGCATGTGCTATTTACAACCTACATGTACCAATGTCCTCTGGGTTCTTTTAACACACATTTAGATAGGAGAAAATAAAACATTACAACCATGGTAAAGTGGTGTATTTGGAGCACATATTCAAACTACCCAGAACAAGTGTTGAAGTCTTCCCCCAAATAGTTTAAACTGAGAATTAAATAGAAGGAAAAAACTCAGGGGGTGAAAAAAAAAAGTTGTCTTAGACATCGACAATAGATTTGTTCATCTAAGTATTATATTTTCATTTTGCCTTTGGTACAATGACTCTCAGCATACATTACCCTACCAATCTGACATAATGAAGTGGGATTATGAATAATTCCTAAGGAATTCTAGATAGTCATCCCTTGGCCATCTATAGCACAAAAAAAACCTTGGTTCAGATGTTGTTCATTCTTCTTGAATCCATATGATTCTTATTTCCAAGGAATATTACCTCTGCATTCCTGAGCTTCTCCTTTGTCAATGTTATTTTCCACCTCTCAGTTATCATTGTTTCCCCAATTTTTCCCTACTTTGTCCTGTGTGTCCAGTGTGCTCTTTCAACTACTCTTTTTTAAAACGTGATTGCCAGTTCAGAACATTTGAGTGTTTTATATCTAGCTCAGCCACTTCCCAGCACATGCATTTCAGAATTCCCTTTTGTCATTTTTAACCTTTGTTCAGCTTTTACTGCCAGGACATAAGTCTCAATATGTATCAGATATTATACCTACCATTAAAATACCATATTATAGTGGGGGGGTGCGTTTTTTAGTTTAATATTTGTTCATAAGTTAATGTTGAATTGTATGATGGTTTGTTCCTTGTACCCCTCCAGCTACTTACTCTTTGGTTTCTCCCTGCCTTCTCCCCAGATACAGTTCTATGATTGGTTGTTCCTTAGTGACAGTTATATGTCAGTCTTTGTGTTACATAAACCCCGGTCCTGTCCATCACTTGGGGGCCCCTCCCTGTGTCTAGAAGATTCCAGGAGAGGCGCTGAGTGATTGGGCAGGATCCAGGCTGCCCCTCCCACTTTGTACTGATTGGTAGTTGTACATGTCTATTTTGTTATGAGCCACTCCGCTGTTGTACCCTATGGGTGCCTGGTTGAACCCTCTCCTGTGTTACGCCTCCCTTTAAAAGCTGCTACCCTGGGACAGTTCTCATCTCGTCCCTCCTGGGGCAGACGTTTAGAGGTGAGGACTCCGTGCAGGAGTGCCAATAAACTCATGTTGACCAAACCTCTCAAGAGTCCCTCCTTTCTCCTCCTCGTCATCGTCTCACTGACACTTCTGACCAGCCAAGTCCCACTGGACTGCAGTGGTGCTGGGGCTGGCCGAGCTTGACAACGCAGGCAGTGGAGCACTAGAGCATTAACTTCCTTCATCTGAGTGTACCATTGTTTTAAACTATGTTCCACATGAATAGTAGTTTCTGCTGTCTTCTTGCTAACTCTTACTAACACATAAGAATTTCACTCACTCTCCCAGAGTGACTGCATCTTGCGTTTGGCTCAAGTATGTACTTCAGTATTATATTATCACATTACACTGCAATGCAGGTGCCACACCAAGAGGAGAAATAGTAATTAAACACCTTATGCACAACAGTTAGTAGTAAAAAACACCCTAAATCATTATCCAAACTCATAATGAGGGGGATCGCTAAATCCTAGTTTTTAAGGCAGTTTAAGATTACCTTTCAATACCTTCTACTCACAAGGCATCCTATTTAAGGAGAGAGAGAGGACAGGCGTTTGTACGGATGCATGCCAGTGAGTCAGAACAAAACAGAGTTTCTAAAACTATCAGTTTTAGAAACATTAAACACCAACCATGACTGAGATACAAAAAAATAATTTTTAACCATTTCAAAATAATTGCAAATACTACACACAAGAATTTACCATAGTTAGCAAAGATCCTTCAAAGATCTTCTTAATAAATGAGGTTCATCTGTAGTAAGTGGCTTGGTACAATACTGGCATTCCTAATCAAATTTGGGACAGTTGAGTTACACAGATTCGCTTTATTTAATTAACTTACAACAGCTTTGTACCAATGGTAGATGGGCAAACAATATTAATTGTGAGAACACTAAATAAAATAAATAAAAGAAAATAAGGCACATGATGTATTACCAGGATAAATCATACCACAAAATGTAGGGAGAAGAAAGCCTACAGCAACAACACTTAGCACACTTCATTTGATTCTCATCTGTCAACTTCAGTGCCAGTGGCTCAAAAAAGAATGCAAAGGTAAATGAACACCAAAATGTGATATACAGCACTTGAAAAAGAATCACAAAGAAATAAATCAAAACTTCAGCATTATTTTAGGCCAACACTTATTCAAAATATAGGACTTTCATAAGATGCTGCTAGCATAAAAGAATCATAGCACAAATACAGTAATGAAAAACCCAAGTAAATAAAATAAACCCACCTCTAGCTAAGCCATAAGCTAAGGGCCAGTGGGTAGATTGGTTTTGGTTTTGTTTCTGTTTAGTTTGGTATTTTTGTTTTAGTAGATAGTTGTATTGATTCAATTCTAAAGAGGATGATGCACAGTCACCTAAAATTTGAACTGTGGCTCATGATGCTGACTGCCTTCTTATTTGCTTGCATTCACAAATAAGCGGTCCTCTGTCTCTTCTTTTTTTCTTTCAAGAATTGAGATAGGCTTTTGATGGGCTTACAAGTTGTAGGCCCATGGGTCACAGTTCAGAGGGATGCAGTTAGGGGGACTTTGGCAGCTAGAGAGGTTTGTTGGCCCCTGCCAGGTTCTGCACAGTGTGGTGGCTCTCTCCTGTTCAGAAGCACCTCATGCTAGACATAGGTTTTCGGCAAGAGCTGCACCTGGCAGCAGAGAAAGCAGCAGTGTTACCCAGACTCACAGAAACAAGGAGAATTTTATGCAGAGGCCACTCCATCCTCCACCTCACAAGTGACACCAGCTCACACTATTGCCCTAGAAAAGTTCTTGCACATCTGCTCTACAATCCATGGGGGATGTTTTCTCCATCTCTTCTGATACTTTTTATGAGCCACTGTTGGGACATAGTAGCCTAATTAAATGAATAAAAGCTTCAGTAAAGCCACCAGGTCTGAGAGAAATCTAAGGGGAAACACAAACCAGACACGTATTGCAAGTCTGACCGATGTGAAACAGGAAAAAGTGAAAATGAGCCTTTGTATGCCATGCTGTCCCAAGGTCAATCCTACCTAGACAACCCTCAAGCAGTCACGCAATTTAATGGTTTTGGACTATTAATGTTGCACAAGTATATCAGCATTCATTATCACACTAAGTTTGCAATGTTGATTGGTTTTGCTTTCAATAATCAGAGATCTTTTTCGAGGTTAACTCATCTATGACTGCAGCTGGAATGTTTGATTTCCTTTTTTCTTAATTGCATGTAGAAGAAACACATTGGAATGATTTTTGACCACCTACTGCTATATCTCATAAGATTTATATCAAGTTCTTTTATTAACAGGCTAAAAAGCAGCAGCAAAGAAAAGCTTTGATGAGAATAATAAAAAAATCCTAAACCTTATTTCATACCTGTAACATCATTCCCAGAAAGATATTTTCCTAGTATTTGCTCCACAAATGCTTTTTATATTACTGAAACTTAAATTGTAATACTGCTGCAAGTAGGGATGAAACATTAACAAATTTAGGCTCCTAGAGCTGTATGAAGTTAAGATTATATATTTCAAAGGTTTAAATAGGTGTGTGCCTAAGAGCAGCAATCTCTATGGAAAACAAGTCTAAGAAAGAAAACACCAGTTGGATTTTCATTCTATTATCATTGAAATGGCATGGGGCTTTTTTTGTTAATGGCTGAATAAATCAGAATTTCAGCTTTATAGTCACAGCATTTCTCCTAGTTATTCTTTGTTTGATGCAAAACTGAACAGCAGATGAAGAAACAACTGATTTTACAATGGAATGCAGCCTGCAAATTTGAATTGGTCACTTGGACTAGATGATCGTGCTAAGTCTTTTCCAACTAAAATATTCTACTCTTATTAGCTGAATTACTTCCCAGGAAAAAACAACTCCCAAATAAATGTGATTTAATTTATCATTACAGCTATAATAACAAGAATCTGAAGATAGTCAATGTTCTTGTAGAGATGGCAAAGATGATAAGGATGATCCAGGGAATTATAAACTCATGATCCTCACTTAAGTACTTAAGAAAATTGTTGAGAAAGTCATTACAGATGTCATTATAAAGTACCTGAGGCGCAAACCAGCATAACTTTCTGTAAGTGCAAATTTTGCTTAATATAATAGAATTCTCTGAAAAAGTTAGGGTGAGAAATGGAAGAAATTTAGCTATACTGAAACTTAGTTTATTAAGAAGAAGCTCTCAGCTTTATTACGGTGCAATAAGGGTAAAAAATTAGGAAACAAAAATAAAGAATTAAAGAATGCATCTTACAGCTTTTGGCATGAAAGCTATTAAGTATTATTTGGGGCCTGAATGCACATTTCTCCTTTCTCTGTTCCCGTCCTGCCCTGAAGCACTGCATGTTGAGTCATTAGGTTTATCTTAGGTCTTTGTAACCCAGACAGCTTCCCACAATCTTTCTCTAGCAGAACTGCAAAGTCTTTTCCTGCTCACTATGAATTTGAAGCAAACCTTAATACAATGTCTCTCCCACCAGCAACAGCCCTCATAGGTTTTTTTTAAGAACGGGGCATAAAAAGCACCCTGTGAAAACACACTAGCACCACATGGAGATATAAATGCAAATTTAAAGCTCATGGCTGATGAGAGAAACTTTTCTAGTGCTCATCACAACCCAGTGTTATTTCCCACCTGAATAAAAATGCTGAAAAGAAAAAATGCCTGGTATTTATGATTCAGTAGTCCTGCAGTCAGCTGAACCAGCAATTAAAAATTGCATCCAAAAAAATTATCTATATATACATACAAGAACTAGAAGTAATGACGTAGTTGGTTAAAATGAGAGAATTTGAAGAAAAACCTCCTGAGGTGGTTAATGCAGATCTTACAAAGGTCTGCAGGCTGAGGCTCTTCAAACCTGAATCTCATCCCCTGCACAGCTTTTGCAGTTATGCAAACCTACATGGGGCAGGTGTAAAGCTCAGATGTGGCAGCATTTACACCCACATAGCACAGCTCAATGTCAACAGAAACCAGCTCAAGGCACTGTCTCATCCAGCTCATCTCTCAATTCAACATGCTGCTGTAAGACTGGAAAGCTGTAAAAGCCATCAACTCTATTGCCTTAAAATTCAATGTCTGTTAGAAGTTCAGAATATACTTTAATATCTTTCTAACTGTTTTAATAAAATCTATAATTACCTAAATGAGGATCATAAACGTTATGACGTTTTATATAAAATGTGACCCGATCAATATATGTAAATGACTTGACCATTTTATTCTTGGTGAAAGCATCTGAGGTCCAGGAAAAGCATTAGTAACACAGCAGCCTCAGAACAGTTTCCAACAGAAAATTATGAAGGAGGAGAGCTATTTTATCATTATAACCATTAACATGATTTACAAGCCCCAATAAAGCGTGCAAACCCTGATCTATTTTAATCTAGTGTATTAATAGTCTGAACCGTACTCAGAAGCATGGCACTGGCAATAGGAGAAGCCGAAAGACTGTCAGGTTCCAGGAGTTATTGTTCTTTGATGCTCTTCCTGCAGCTTCCTCCCCATGGCTGGAGCCACTGGTGTGCTCCTGCTGTCAGCAGGACTAGATGAAGCTGGCCATGAGATTTCATGTTTTCATAAACCCCTCATCATCCTAAATTATACCCATATACAAAAAGCAAGCAATGAGGAGGGGAAGAAGTGGCAAACGAGCAAAGCTCTTTGAAAACGCCATGAGTTTCACCATCAGGAGCTGGAGATGTGGAGCTGAGCACAGGCAGAGAAGCCCTCTGTCCAGAGCCATGCAAATGATCAGAACTTAAACAGATGACACCTTAAAGAATGAAAAATCCCAAACAAACCGCAGGCTGAGCCAATAACTCATAAATTTATCATCGTCAAAATTTTTATCTCTGTCAATTCAGAAACTTTTGCATGCAGTTTGGTATGATAGCCATTTTCTCATGGACACTATCAGAGTACTGTCACCTATACCTTTCTCATAATCAACTGTGTGCCCAGATTTATTAGTCAAGAGTCAAAGCCATGTGCCTGCTGTCCATCCTTAGCATGGAAAAAAGAACATCAGTCTCAAATGCCTATTAAGAGAGTAACTTGATGGCTTATGTCAATGTCTTCAATTTTTTTTTACAGTTATTCTCTGAAACATTCAAGAGGGGAAATAAAGACAAAAACACCAGCGAAAAAATCATTATGAAAGCAAAAGAAATATTTTCAGGTTACAAAAATTAAAGTTAGTAGTTGTCCAGTTCCAACAGAAAAAAAAAAAAAAACAAACCCACAAGTGTTCCTATGAGTAGGAGAGCAGGGTACAATACAAGGAAAAGGAAGGAAGTGAAAAATGAACAGTAAAGAAAATATTCATTAATTCTGCTCACAATTTTGGAAGGGAGGGTGGGAGGGAGGGATATGACTATTTTAAAATAAAGAGATCATAAGAAACTGTTATTGACCCCAAGGGATGGAGAAGAAAGCAGATCAGGAAATATTTACACAGATAAGAGAGGTATGTAAAATTGCTGGTCTATTGCCCATGAGAGGTTTCAATTACTTCTCCAATCAGCACAACAGTGGGATTACAAAGAAAGCATTCATTTTCCTGGAGTTGGGACAGAGTCAACAGGTTTGAAAAGACATTCTGGAGTTAGTTTAAGGAATTAAACCAAATAAAATGGGCAAATATGTATAGTTTAGTGTTGAGAACATGGTTTCAAATACACATGGCTAAAAATCCCTCAAACCGAAAAGCACATAAGTAGTAAAACTTTAACAGATAAAAATTTTTGTGCAGATTAAGTAGTTTAAGAGAATTCATATGTCAAATTTACTTTCAAAATCACTGAAAGCATGTGCAGTTCAGTTACAAGATATTTCAAAACTTGTACTTTTCTTTCATTTGTTCTCATCCCCAACAGTATTTTACTTAAATGAGAAACAACACACTGCATCAAAAATCCTGTGAACCTGATGAAACCCTGTGCACTCTTCAGCAACATCAAAATTGTCCTACCAACCTTTCAATGCTAAAATAAATGAATGGAAGACACTGTTGCTCTAAAGTCTCTGTACCTGACAAATGTGTAAATGTTTCCAAGAGGCTCCTGCGAGCACCCACGTTTACAATATTACAAATAACACATGGGTATCATAGCTGAAGGCGACAGTATGATATAAACTGAATTAGTTAACCTCATGCTAAGAGAATTAGTAGCATTCACAGAATGCAGTACCCAAGCTGAGGGTGCTACTTTGCAGGGAATGACCAGCACTTTCTTCCATCACCTCCAGTTAAGATTCACCACTGTCTACATTTTGCAGACATTTCTAAACCCAACTTCAACAGTTCCAGAAAGTTCAAATTACATTATTTTTCTTTATTATTTCACCAGGCTTTCATATATCCATATTCTTAGTCCACTTTTCCCTCAGTCTTCTGCCCTCCACTCCTATTTTTCTTTGTCCCATTTCCACCCTGGATAAATCAAACTTCTACAGGCTTTCTACAACCAGAGTTATACTACATTTGGACACAAATAAAGTGCTCAATATTTTTGCTGAAAATGACTGGTAGTCCCAATGGGCACGTCTTCCCTAATTATCAGCCTCAGGTACTTTCCCCTCTACATCCTACTGCCTCCAGTGGCATTTAGAATGTTCATAGTTTATATTTAACTTCAGACTGAGTAGATACTAACTTCTGTCTTTTATTCCCTGCTTAGATAAACACTATGCATTTGTCTTTTCTAAACCTTCAACATGAGATAGTTCTTTTGTTGTGGTGCTTGGCTGTTTGCTACATGAGCTGGCAAAGACTCAGAAATCCATCAATGGGAAAAGACAGGCAAAAATGACCAAAAATCCCAAACAAAATAATATTTTCTCTGCATTGATACTTCATCTCTGGTAAGGTTTTTCACGTCATAAACTGATCAACAGCCATTAGCTGAGGCCGTGTGTTCCATTCTGAGTTCAAATGCACATCCAGTTATTGCAGAGGGAGCACTGCAACATCTTCCAGCCTTTATACCAGATTTATTTACTTTTTTTAATGCTAAACTGGGAAATCAAGGAATCCAGGTGTAAGAAGTAAAGAAAAACATCCACTTGTAAGTAGTGGAAAAAAAAAGAAGAGCAATCCTGTGTTGTTATGAAATAATCTAACTCGTTTAATTATTAAGTGTCATTTTCCTTTCAAAGTTTAAGGCCAATTCCCTATTTGTTTTGGTAAAGTGAAGAGATAAATTGTGTTCTCATGGGTTGTGGGGATACATTTGCAGTTACTGGAAATCTTGCAGCTTACAGCCACCAGTATTCAAACTCCCTTTGCCTGAAATCCTGTAAAGTGTGCTTAAATGGGGCTGTCAGGGCTTTTCATTTGGCAGCTCTGCGGCTGCATCCTTGCTGCAAAGGACAGTTGAGTAATGCATGGACAATCAGAGAAATTATAAATTTAACCCAGCTGGAGCCCAGGCTGGGCTCTCTGCCAGGGCTGCAGAGGCTCTGTGCCTGCTATGGCTACAGCTGCAGTGACACTGGTGTGACAGCAGTGTGGGACATCAGGGACAGGGTGAAGGGGACAGCTGGAGGCAGACAGTGTCCTGCAGGCAGGAACCCCAAAAAGGTACCCTAGACCCTGCCAGCAGCGTGTGGAGAGGAGCTAGCCTGCACAGGGGCCTCCAGCATGGGATGCACCCAGCACAGGGCTTTGAAAGAAGGATTTTGGGGCTTAGTGTCCTGTTATCGTACTGCCTTATCCCTGCATTGGTGAGAGAGGAATGGAGGGCAAGATTCTCACTTAAAAATGTGCAGAAGTAGATATTTGTGGCCTATTTGCCCCTTTAAGACAAAAAAAAAGCTAACACAAAAATTGGAAGTTTAGAATGTGCTCAATCCTGTTCAAATTTTAAAACAGCATGAAGATTTTTAAGTCAATTAATTCACATTCATAAGTTTTTCGGGGCCCAGACAATGGCAATAAGCAGATTCAGGTCCAGTTCTTAGATGTTCCCAGAAACCTGCACATACACAAGAAGGCATAAGATGAGAGGCATATGCAACTTTTAAATTTCTTTTCCAGACACTGCATTTTTCAGAACCTAGATCACTTTTCCAGATGTAGCTGCACCACAGGCAGGAGCGAAAACTTGTTACTCCTGTGATGGAGTGCTTTTAGATATACTGACCACAACTTAAAGGACTTTCTCTGATCCTTGTGCTTGCTGGGGAGTTACACAGGATCCTCTATTTATAACTGCACCCGTTTATTCTTTTCCCTCTTCAGTATTGTAGGAAATTTTCTGCTTTTCAAAATCCTTTTTGCAAACATATTGCTTGAATATTTCCAAGAGGAACCTAGTTTTTATATTTATGGGCTATGGTTTGATTATCTGTAGATGCTATTTCGTTATTTCTTTGTCTTTCGGGTATGTGTCATCCTTCCATTGTAGCATCAATTCATTAAGAACATGGAGATTTATTCCCCTGTCTCTTTGATTAATAAAAATATAGAATATGTTTTTGCAAGAATGAATGTCAGCATATTGTAAAAGTATATTTGTACAAGTATCAGAAACAAAAACACATAAGAATAACAGCTTTTAATGAGTATGAGAAATAGCTTATAGAAAGCAATCCATACTTCAGGATATCTTTACCATGGCCACATATGAGCATATATTTTTCCCTTACATCTAAATGCTATTCAGAAAATCAAACAGATTTTGCCTGAATTAGACAGATTATATTTACTCCTTCTTACCAGTTGTTTCTCACCAGTATGTTATTTCCTCTACATTCATATCTAAAATAATGCTCAGGCACTCATCATAAGAACCCATGGCTGTGGCTTATGCCAGTACACTTTTCACAAGCAAGTGTAACTTTGATTTTTACCCTCTAACTTTGATATTTACATTGGTAAGGTAGACTCTTCATAGAGCACAAAGAGGAAAAGGTTATCCATGAAAAGATGAAATATCTAATTAGGCTCAAAGTGACAACAAAAAATGCAACAAAATATTCATGAGCTTAAATTAAAAAAACTTTAAAAAAATAGGAATAACTTTCCTAAAGAAGTCAGTATCAGTGGATTAGACAGGCCACCCCATGGTGTGATTCTCAGCCCAGTCTCCCACAAAGGGCTTGGCCTTGTCCCAGCTCATCACTGAAAGGGCCCTGGGCTGCCTTGCCCTCCCCAGGCAGGGGCCAGCCTGGGTGTGACAGGCACTGTTGAGCAGGTGGCACTGGAGCTCTGTGGCACAGAGGTGGCTGGGGTGACTGAGAATGTCACTGATCACTCCTGCCTCACAGCATTTCTCATTCACAACAAGGGAAACAAAATGTAAACACCACGAGGTACAGTGAAAGTTACCCTATTATTACCTACTTCTTCCTCACACACAGCAGATTTACTGTGCAGTGAACAAGGACAAGGGAGTGCAAATCGTTTTTAATAGTATGAGGTAAAAACAAAATAAAAGTGAAGGATGCATTGTGCTTGCCTTTTCTATGAAGAGGTGAAGAGTTTGCTGTTGAAGGAGAAAGACTTTTTTTGTTGCTAAGTCTTTAATTGTAGTGGTATTATAAAAATGCTTAGACAGTCTTATGGCCAGAAAAATATCCAAACCTGCTAAGGAAGTGGAGAGAGAAACTAAGGAATTAGCAGGCACATTCACAAGTTCATTTAGCTCGGAAGAGACCCCTGGGGACTGGAAAGTGGCTAACATAACAAAGTTATTTCAAAAGTGCCTGGAGACATAACAGGAAACCATAGACCAGTTAGCTTGATATAAAGTGAGGAGAAACTCCTAGAATATCAAATGGGAAAGCACTTGAAGAAGCACAGCTTGATTAAGGATTGACAGTGTAAGAGTAGAGAGAGGAGAGAGGTTGGGGCTCATGGTTTGGGAACTTGCTGTGATTCTTGGAGGAGATTTCAGCCACAGCAGTCAGGGAATGCAGCAGGCACCACCAACACAAACCTTTCTCTGTATTTAAGAAAGCATATGTTCTACTTCAGATAAGAATTAACTCCTCCCTTGATGGCACACCACCACAGCCTCTGTGTCAAGAAACCCGACCATGTCCAGTCACACCAAAATATTCCCTGAAGAGTACCATGTTCTGGGGAAAGCCAGTCTTCCATAAATACATTTCTCACACAGAAATTATATGAACCAAATCTAATGAACAATTTAGTAGCACTTTTCATCAGTTGTGTCTGGAAATACCAGTAGCAATGATGCTTATCAGAAATCCTTATTAATGTTGTGAAATACTTTGCAAGAAAAAATAAAACGAGAAAAAAACTAAGAATTGGGTCCTGTTTTTAAATCCTCAAAATGGAAACAGCTTGAAGTTTGATTTCTTTATACCTTACATGAAAGTAAGCACATTCTCTTGATATGCCACAGTCTGTAGATAATGAACCAGGCAGAAAAGACAGCCCTGAAATTCTGCTTTGATTCATGGGCAAGACAGGACAATAAAGGCAATGAGTATGAAACCATCTACAGCTCAGTAAGCATTTCAAATCAGTTTCATGATTATAAATAATTGTTACCATATTTGTAAAGCTGAACACTAAATTCTTCTTTTTGTTAAAGAGATAATTGTCCAATTCATGTAAGCCGAAGTTACTGTTTTTCCTGTCTCCCTTTTAAGTAGCTGTAACTTCTGCTAAGTTTTATTTCATGAAATAAGAGACCCAAGATGCTGATCAGCACAGTTAACTGAAATGGAATGTTACCCAGAAATGAAATGTTGCTGCAAAGGAAACATTTGGCAAATGCAAAAGTCAGATTGTGGTCATGCAGAAGCATTTTACAATTAGAAATGTCTCGTTCTATTCTTCTGCCTGCCCTTGAAGAGCCAAAAGTAACTTGGATTTTTGGCTATAGGTTGTGAGCTCCCAGACTGGGATGACTACAGATATGTTTCAGAGGATCGAGCTGGTTGACAAGACGTGCCATTTTCAAACAGAAATAACCCAGCTCCTACAGCAGTTCCAACACATGAGTTCACATGACAGAAGTATATCTGGATTACCAGCAGGAAGGCTGTAAATTATGAATTAGAATGGTTTATTTAATGATGAATTTGGTACTATGGATCTCACAATCAACAGCTTTCACATTTAGAAAAAAAAAAAGTTGCAGAAAGGCAGGGTAAGCTAGACATGGCAGAATTATCCACTGAAATTCCACTGCTTTGAAGAAAATTGGTGAGATTTTTAAAGAAATGCAGAAATCATAACAGAAACTCAACCAGTGAAGAGCCATAAAGTGATCCTGGGTTTTAAGACCAGGATAACAGCAAGAGTTGGAAACAGATGATATAAAAGATCAGTTGAGAAGAATCCTGTGAGCTATTTTTTATACTGCCCTGAAAATAAAGAACGATGATAGGGAGTGGATAGGTTGCCAAAAATTACATGCAGATAAACCCAAGAAAACTACCTGTGTAACACCTTCCTGAAAGCTAAAGAGGCAAACTAGCATCAGAAGCTTCATATGAGAGTTTATATGTCTTACATCATAGCTAATGAACACAATTTATCTTAGAAAAAGACAAATAAAAAATGGCAGCACAATGTGTGATTAATTTCTGTGTCTTGAGCATTGTGAACACAGCAAATGGAAAGACAGATTTAAATATAATCTAAAACATGACATTCACAGCTACTGGTATTCATGACTTTTCTCAGATTTTTCTTATTCTTTCACCAGCCTGAAAAATACTGAGTTTCCATTCAAAAAGCGTCATCACCCTCTCCATATATATCAACAGCAAATTCACACGTATGATAGATATGGAGTGCCAAGGTGTGCTTTGCAACAGCTTTTGCAGCCAAATATTTTGTGCCTCTTACTCTATAGTTGCTCGCAGAAGTTCCAACATGGTGTTCTCCCCTTTCCCTTCCTCGCTCTTAAGTGAGGAACAAAGACTCCATAGAGTTTCTATTATCAGCAGCATAAATCAGTTGTCAAGATAATATCTGCCAGACAAATCTTGCAAGTGATGATCTTCATGATGGACTTAAGTCACCTGTCTGTCTTCTTTCCCTTTAGTAATAGAATCATTGAGGTTGGAAAAGACCTTTTCTGTCTGCTCTTGCCTCTTTACATCCAGAGATTTAGCCAAAAACTGGAATCCATAGAATTGCCTGCTTGCCAGTGATCACAAACCAGTGTCCAGTTCCTGTCACTGTCTGCAGGTTGACACAGTCATAAATTTTCCAGGCACCTCTTGTCACCACCTGCAGAAAAACAGGGCAGCAGACAGCTCCTAATTCCTCCCTTCTCACACACATGATTTGCTAGAAGCAGTCTCCCAGCTCTGCCCTGTATCTTTCTGGGATAATTCACATAGCTCAGCCTGAAAATCTGTGATTACAATTACTCCTAGCCCTGGCTAAATTGCTAGTTTGAAGGTTTCTCCCCCAATTATATTCCCACAGCTCAATGCCAGATTACACTATATTATCTGAAATGTCATCTAAGACTTTGGAGGCTTATCAGAGTTGGCTTAACTGGCTAGTATGAGACCTTTTTAATGAGATGATTAGCTACATAAAACAATGAAAAACCTTGAACCCTTGTATTTGGCTGATAATATATATATAAAACATTAGTAAGAGTTTTAGTCCTGGTAAAGTGGCAAGTGGATATAAATGGCTGTTGCTCTAATGAGATAACCACCTAGCTAAGACTTCCAAGGAACATTTAAATATGGACTATGAAAATACCTCCTTTGTTCCTTCACTTCTTTCCCCCATTTTGCAAGTCTGCTTTCTGCCAAGTGTGACAGCAGGCAGCTTTCCCTGCGCAGAGATCTTCATACTAAACAACACTGAGAATAGCCAGTAGTCTTCTAGAAAGAGCAAAAGGCACCCATCTTTTCACAGCTATATAAAAAATACTCCCAGGGTTGATGAGTCAGGTTGTTTTTCAACTGCTATGTAGTAAATAAAGTAGTAAATCAAACCATATTCAAACAACGTAAAACACTGCATTTTTTAGACTGGCATGTCTCATAAACACCTTGTCCAATTCATTTCTCTCACCATCCTCTCTTAAAAAAAATAAATACAAGTTCTTTTGAGGAAGAGGAGAGCACATGAGAAATGTCTTGGCTGCATAGTGAGGTCCAAAATGAAATCAAACTCAGATTTATGACAAAAAAGGCTAATTACTGGCTTAAACATGGAAACAATTGTCTCATATAATATATGGTGATGAATCAGCAGAGCAGCCACAGGTCACAGGGGACAATGTGAGGAATGAAACTTCTGCTACTATCAAGGGGTCACACTTCATCAAAAGACAGATTATTTGGGGGAGACCAAACAATCCCAGAGCAGCTGCTACAAGGAGCTGGCCAGTCTGGAACAGGGACAAGGTTGACCTCCTTCAGAGAGGAACAGGCCCAGAGATCAGGGAGAAATGTGTTGCACCACGTGCTATTTGCACCTCTGAAGCAGCAGCCCCTGGCCCTGCCCAGCACAGCCATGGCACAAAGCTGTGCCAGTGTGCTGGGGAGTGTGCTCCTGAGATCCCTGGCACCAAACCCCAGCCAGAAGATGTGGTGCCTACTCATCTTGGACAAAAAACCAGACTGGTGGGGGATAACGAGCCTTTGAGTGGCCTTCTTGGGGGTAAGCTGGAAATTCATTAATTGCAACTGTTAAACAAGCAAGACAAAGTGTTTCTGCAGCTCTTCTTGACTATCTTTCCCATTAGACTCATTCCAGGTAATAACTAAAGCCAAAAGGCTGTTGAAGCTGCAGGCCACCCAGTTGCTCACCCTGGGACACAGCACACAGAGGTGCTTAATGAGCACATGGGGAGAAGTCTGGTGTGTCCTGCCAGTCCACACTTTTTCTAACATAAAAAGCAAAAAAAGTCTCTCACTAGATGTTACCAGTTTCTTTTCTTTCCTAAATCTTGCTTATGCTACTTTCATCTCCACTGCCAGGGGCATTTTTGGGGGGCTAGGTTTCAGAAGGCTAGTTGCTTTTTTACTGTTTGTAATTGAACAAAGCTTTGTCATTTGTCAAGATCTGTCTTTTCCATTTTATTTCACCAATTTTCAGCATTTTCTTTTCCACAGGTGTGGTACTGAATAGCAAACAAAAGTTCTCCCTACTCTAAAATTGGTTATTTCCTCAAGAAAGTCTTCACTATGTTCCTGTATTGTGTGGCATCATGAGAGACCCCAGTGATGTCTAATGGCATCTGACCCTTCCCATGGTGCAGCCACAGGCAGAGAAAGGCTCTGGGGACAACGGGTGAGAGGCCCAAACCTTACAGAAAAAGGCTGCACATACACAGCCCTGCCAGCTGCAAGGAGTCAGGTCCTGTCAGATGGCCCTCAAAGCACCCAACACTTCTGCCCACCACTCAAAGAGCTGAGCACACACTGCTCACCCCACACTGCCTGGAGAGCTCTGCAAGCCTATACAGCTTCTGCTCCCCTGCCCCTTCTGAAAATTACTTCCTCTTTATTTCCTTTTTTTTAATAAAGCATCTTTATGCCTCTTTTATATTATTTTTTTAAAGTCTGCATAGGTTCTAAAATTCAACTCAAACTTTGGACTTTGGGTTTTTTCAGGCAAAGGGACACAAAAGATAACTCCAAAGATGCAGCAAGACCTCAGGGAGCTGTGTAAGCAGTAAGTTGGGGTTTTTCTGCACTGAATTCCTTAAATCAACCCTGACATTATTCTTCCCCATTCAATTTTATTATACCACTTAGCTTTCTTGTCACATTAGCAGGAAATTCCTATGCCTCATACCAGCACCACCAAGAAAAAAAGCTGCACTCCTCATTTGATCTGTTCCAGAGTGATCTCCCAAATAGAGACCAGAAGCTCTGGACCTTCTACCTAACCAGAACTTCTTGGATATTTGTGGTATTAGTACGAGACAGAAAAGCTTTAATATTGCAACAATTTTTGGCAAAATTATAAACTCCTGAGATACATTTTTAGCCATTTTGCAGGTAGAGGAAAACTTTTCCAGCTTTACCATATCTTTTAGTAAGAAGTCCAATGTTTTCTAAAGAATAGCCCTTCTTGACAGAAAAGTCAGTCTAAGTGTGCTCAAAACTCATTATTCAGAAGAAGACACAAGATTTTGAGTGAGAAACAAAATAAAAAATATTGTGGAGGGGTTCTTCTATGCAGTCACTGGTATAATACACTTAAACCTAAGAACTCATGACCCCTGCCACAACTCTAGTGAGAATGCATTGGTGCCACTGCCAACAGACTGTGTAGTTAAAAGGATTTCCAGTCATCTAGTCTTCTCATGAACTGGGAAGGAAAACATGGGAGCCTGCAGAAGCTACTATCCATATGGATTAGCTCTAGGAAACAAACACCCAGCACTACAAAGGTATCTTACACCATAATTCAGATAACAGAAGTTATGGACATTCATATAAAAACAAGAAAGGAAAAGGGGAAAATAAAAGGGAAGGCAGCAAGGCCATTTTATTAATAGGTAAGGTTGCTTGCTGGTATATCTCCTTCCTTTCTCAACCTTAATTTCACTCAGATTTCTGGAACAAAGACCAGAACAAACCAAGATACCAACACCTTCATGACAGAGCTCTGGCTCCATTGATGCATCCCCCTTAGTTTCATAAGTATTTAACTTACACTGAAAATCCTCACTGACTGCAATCAGTCTCACCTTCCAAATTTCAAAAGACTGGATCACCAGTAGCTGCACTGACTTCAAATTCCAAAATATGGTTTAGTGGCAGACCCAGCAGTGAAAGGTTTACAATTGGACTCTATGAGCTTAAAGATCTTGTCCAACTGAAATGATTCTATAACTCTGACTCCCTGCTGGCCTCTACCATAGTTTCCTGTTTTCCCATTAAATATTAACATAGCAAAAAAACCCCAAACTCCTGCTCTTTTCAATTGAATTTATCTTTGTCCTCAGACACAAAAAATGTCTTAATTTTTAAAATCGTCTAGAATTATTAACATCATTAAGAAAACTGTCTGCTGTTGAAGGAAAAAGTGAAAAAAAATGCTTGCAGTTTTATTTATTACTTACCCTTCAAGTAGCAACGATGTGGTTACCCATGGCAGGCTAAGAATATAAGCAACACAAAGTTTTGTAGACAGAAATAGGGTCATTTCACTGATGTAGTCTAGGAGAAGATAGAAGAAACTCTGCTAGACTTGAAGCTTCAAGCCACTATTAATGCTAGGAACAGCTCTCTGAATTAAACTACTTGTCTTAATTAAGTGCATGATTCAATGAGTAGCACCTGTGCTTGAAATGGGGTTTTAGACATGTTTAATGCTTTTTTAAAAAATTTTTGTTCTGTACTTTTTTAAAGAGGTGGAAAAATGTTTATAGATGGTTTGTTACCATGGAATTAAGCAGATAAAGATTTCTGAGAAAATCCTTCCATATTGTTTTAATATCCCATTTTTGGATTTGACTGGTGAGGCTCATTTGGCCCATGAAATATAACACATAGACTTCTACAGGAAAATGTCAACTGTTATAGAAATACAGAAGTTTAGCTGATGACTTACTTTAGAAATTGCTTGAAGAAAATTATATGCCAGACCTGAGTTTGGTGTAACATGCTATTGGAAACATCAGCTCTCTGACAGGATGTCTAAAATCTAGCAAAGGATTAGATTTTTTCCCTTGTGAATTTCAATATAAAAACCACCATTGCTCTTGACTGCTGCAGTATTAAGTGTATTTTGGCATGTCCACTAGTATATGAGCAGATGACTGTCCTGCACTCCTGCATTTTCCATGCACTTTCAATCAGAAAGGCTGAACTACAAGAAGGAAACAGCTTAGGCATCGTCTTTCTAGCAGTCCATAAACTACCAAGCAAAACAGGGGAAGAGTTAAGAAAGAAATAAAGCCCTCTGAGGAAGGATATGGAGGGGACTGAGCAATTCTCTGAAGACATATTTTTATTGAAGTATGCAGTTATTGATACAGTCTTGGAGCATAAAGCAAAAAATCATATGTGCTGTCTGTGAACTAAAGTGATCCTTTGAAGGGATTTCTCTATGGCATCCAGCATAGAGGATAAATTCAAACAGATGCCAAAAAAAAATTTCTTTTTTACTCCACCTACACTGTGTAATTAGGATATTACTGAAACAAGTTTTTATTTGAAAAGTTTCTGTTATATCTCTAAAAACTGGATTTTATATAACAGATTTTTCTTTATGGTATTACATTCCTTCTCCTTTCCTTTACTCATTTCTTTTCTTCCTTTGACTATATTATTTTATCTATGTTTTTACTCTGCATCTTCTTTCTTGCTTCATTGCTATTATTGTGTGAATACCATGATTTATTTTAACTAAAGCCCCAGCATCTGGAATTAACTGACCACAGGATAAGCTCAGTTTCCACATACTATAAATAAAACTGATTTCCTACAGTTTTGTAGCCTTGTCTAATTCCTACTTGCAAAACCCTACAATACTCCCAAGTGTTTTTTTAAACCTGAAAATATGACTGGAGAAGGGACAGCAGGGTTGAGGCTAGTTTCAATATGCAAGTACTTACTGGTTAGCTAGCTAATATCCAGGAAAATTCATCAGGCTTGAGTACTGGCAGCTATTTTCCCAAAAAACCCCCGAAGTTTAAAATAGTAGTAGCAGGAGGAGGAAGAGGAGGAGGAGTATTTCAGGTATATAACTTCTTAGCTTTTGTGGTTACAGAAACAGCTTGAAAGCAAGTTATAAGAACCATAACCAGAATTCTGTAAGATAATCATGTGAAGAAAATTTTGGAATAACTAGGATTCATAGTATCACTTAATTGCTATATGGGCCTGCCCCTGTGTATAAGGACACAGATATCCCCTTTACTCATTCTTCCCCCAGTATTAAAAATATTCTTCTGCTTCTCATTGTCTCACAGGGAGAAAACCCATCACAGGTGTGTGCTTTTACCTGCTCAGCCTCCCAGCAAGCAAGAGGAAGCTCCCAGTATAGGGAAGGCATAAAATGGTTACAGCTCTGCAGGCAAGAGAGGCAGGGTTCCTGCCCACTGCCAAGGCACAGCAGGGCTACCCAGGATCTCCAGTAGAACTAGGACCACAGGGCAGCTAAATGATAAGGAGGGTCACCAGTTCAGCCAGTCACCACTAAGTGTCCTTTCTCTACCCTCTGTTACACAGCTCATGCATTTGTCCATCTATAGACCAAAATCTAAGGACAAGTCTCAGGTGAAGAGTAGCTCCACCTTGGAACACAGGTTATAAATGTACCCATCATCTTAAATGGTGATAAAAATATTAATACTCAAAATAAACTATTGATTACTGTTGCTGCCATGAAGGTTAGTTTCTCTGTATGAAGAATACTTAATAAACTCAGGAGTACACTTTGATTGTCATAAAAACAAAACAAAGCCTGCATGAAGCTAAGATTCCCTTATGCTTTGGAAAGCACAGTGTAAGACAAGTTTTACTTGTTCCACTGCATAGATTTTCAATGATGAATTAATTACATCTCACATAAATGATAGTAGAATTCACAAGGGAAATCAAGTAGTCCTTTTTTTTTTTTTTTTTTTTTACTTTTCTCACTGATTATAGTACATTCCAATGCTATAGTAATTCTCATAGTCAGCTTGTAGCATTTTCCAAGCCAGAATGGTCCTCAGTCCTATCTCAGTCTGAGCAGAAAAAGTAGGGGTTTGTTTGGGACTGAAAATTACTGTGAAAAGAAAGAAAAGCCTCTAGAGAATAATTCTGAACAAAGAACATAGGGAAAGCAATAATAGTAGTAATAATCTTCTTTCATTTTTAACACCTTTCACCTTGAAACTTTCTAAAGCTCTATGAAAATCATGTATGCAGCAGTAGCTCTGCCAGCTGCTGAACAGCAGTGGCAATTGAGAAGGAACACAGGTAGCTGTAAGAGATGGACTTGGCTTTTGCTTCCACTTCCACTTGTAGCCTTCCTTTCACTTTCCATGACACACACCCCATCCAAACGTCTTTCACAAAGCACATTTCAAGGCTGCTATCCCATTCTCTAAATCTGCATTCCAGTGCTCTCCATATTCTTTGCAAGTATTTGACCATTTGAGACAGCTAAGAAAAAAAAATGAGTCTCTTCTTTCCCTTGCCTACACCAGCATCCTAGTGCTGAAATAACTTCCACAGTGCAGCCACACCATCTTTCACCTGAAACCTCCTGTTGTTCTGCACAGAGGCCACTGGCAACAGCAGATTCCCCCCATGGTTTGCAGTGTGGTGTCTTCCTTGGAGGCCCACATATGCTCTGGGGTCTACACATGTTTTTACTGGTAAGGTCTAGTTTGCCAGCTTTTCAGGGCAGGATTGATTTCCCATCTGGGTATTTGAACCAGGTCATTCCAGCTTGCCATCAGATGTGATGAAAATATAACAAATATAATTTAAAAATTGGATTAATAATAAATTAACACATAGCTAAAATTTATTTAGATGGAATATTAAAGTAAATCAAGATATTTATTTATAGAAAAGACAGCCCTGTCATTCCTTTGTCAAAAAGAAAAATAGTTAATTTATGGAATGGATTACTTTTGTAAAAGGTCTACAATAATACTGACATTCCTTTTATGCAGAACTATTAATATTATATTTATATTCTTGTACTGTCTTCAAACCTCAGCCAAGAATCAAGTTCCCATTATACCCTCTCAGAAAACAAAGAGAATCCCTGCTAGGAATATGTATCAGGTAATTAGGTTTTAGGGACTTTCTCTTTTTTTTTCAGGGTGCCTTTGTAGAAGCAGAGTGTGCCAAAGACACCAACCTGGATTTTATTTAAAGCCACCCAACTCTTTCTGATACTCAATTCGCTTCACAGCTAGAAATGCATCATTTGCACTTTTTCAAACTTCCATCCAAGGACACTTCTTCTTTCCTAGTACTTTAACCATGCACAGCCCATGAAGTCAACATGCAAGAAGCATTGCATTACCAGCCAAATGCAGATATGTAGAAAGAGCAACATACATGATCCTTCATCTCCTGTTCTGTCAGCCCCATCACAAAATTTTGGACCTTTATCAACTTTCATCAGCAGAGAATAGTGCAAGATATAAAATATACAGTATCAGGAGCTAAACTAGTAAGGATGAAAAGATAAATCTTCCGTAATTTTTTTAGGGTCATGCTTGGATGGAGATTCATTACATAAAGGAATCCCAATCCAGAGAAATCTTCCTGCCTTGCAAAATGCTTTTAATGTTCATCTCTCCCACAGCACGGTACAGGATCATTTTTCAGGTTATAAATTTGAAAGGAGAGAGCAGAGGGAAATTTCACAGTTCTTTCACTTGCCATAAACTTTTTGGGGTGTTTATAGATCTTGTAGCAGAAACCACAATTTTCCCACTGGAATGTGACCTGTCACTTCTTAAAGAAGAAGGGAGTATGGCAATGAAAATGTCCCAATTTCCTGTTTTCTCCAGCAGTGGCTGTTCACAGCTTTCCTCATAATTGCACATAAATTACATACTCCCTTCAAAGTAAAGCTGTCCAAAAGACCACATTAACAGTTCATGCATCTTCTTCTCTTTCACCTGCTGTGCCCTTCTTTGGACCAATGTTCACCTCCTAATGTGATAACTACAAAATGTGTCTTTCCTGGATTTTTTTTTTGTTCCAGTCTCTGCTCTCTACAATGGGATTCCTTTTCATTAATTATCCTGAATTAATGGCAAGCCATCAGACTGTAGTACTCAGGATCTATCATCAACAGTAATGGCAGGAATTCTGACTTCGCACCCCTGCCTCCTACAAGATACAAGAAACCAGAAATTTAAATACATTCTTTTGAAGTGGTGGCCACATGCAGCACCTCATGGTGCAAAGACCATAAGGACTGAGGTCCTTCTACAATCTGTTGCAGAAATTACCTTTTCATAGCCAAATGTTACTTAATTTGACTTTGCTTCTAAGATACAGTAGAGTCCTGTCAATATGCCCTATTCCTGTTGACTGCTGATTACTTTTCAAATCAGGAATTTGTGGCACAACTGATTTCCACTGAGCTGTGTCCATCATTGGTTTATTAGATGAAGCAGTGGGCAGATATCAACTCCACTCGTGTTCTCCTACCTTCAGTTTGGAGGTCCTTCCTCCAGCCTGTAACCAGGGCTATGCCAGCTGTGCCACCTCCAGTTTAGAAGTCTCCTGAATTCCTTCTCCAATGAAGATGAACGTCTGCTTCCACACTATGTACTGCTACTCCACTGAGATGGGGCTTAGCCAGTGCATCATCTACTGCAGGGCCAACATGTCCACTATACGTTATCAGTACCACAAAGGGAAGGATCCTGTCCAATCCCACCATCCTGGACTACTTCATTTGCAATGATGAGACATAGCACAGACAACCAAAAGCTAAGGAACTTACCTGATTTACATGCAGTCTTAAAGGCTAATTAGACTTCCTCACAAGATAGTTATGAATTGAAATCTGTAATCTGGAATTAAATGTTGCTTTGGAAATGGGAGCATAGCCTGGAAAATAACACAGGAGATATTCTAATACAGAAAAATCAATGATAGTTACCACACAATCATGCTTTCAGGAAACCAGCACTCCGTCTCCTGCTGCATGTAATCAACTGCTAGATATGTAGCAACTCTCTACTTACAACATAGCAGCCAATATCAATACTAATTAGACTTGAGAAAACAGCTTGCAACAAAGAATTCCTTTTCTGAGTTCCACACATTTTGCAAATGTCACTGGTCTCTTAAATTTAAAAATTTTCATTATTTCAAAGAATATATATTTTCTTGCCAGCTAACTAATGTTGAAATTGTTACTTTATAATTTTGGTTTGTCACAGAGATCATGAAATAGTTGCTTTTAATTTTGCTTTGCATGTTATAAACAACACTTACAGAATGCAAGTTTTAAATGAGTTTATTAAGGGAACAGGAGCTTTCAAGATGAAAAAGAACACTTTGTGAACCTCTGCACACACACATATTTTGAGTAATTGGGGAAAATGCACAGAGAACAGAATGATATTAATAAAACAATGGCTGTAGAACATTTTGGGAAAATTTTGTTGCATTTAATAGTAAAAATTTCAATCGCATTCTGATGAACAAAAATTAAATGTCAAGGAAAGAAAATACCTGCAAAAGAATGTTTCTCAATTGTTTTACTGTTTTATAAGGTCTTTCACAGTCTCTGAAATCCTGCCAGGGAATGCTATAGATCACCAGAAAGCCAGAAATGACTGCAGAGAAGCCCCTTATCTCTTGGCCAGTTCCTCGTCATTCTCATTTGATATTTGACAACACATTCCCAAGCCATTCACACAACAGATTCAGTTTTGTAACTGAATTGAACATAGCTGTTAAATCATGCTCAAACCATAAAAGCACTTTCAGGCAGGACTTGGAAAAGCATTAAAACCTTATGTTGTATACATCTCCTAGCAGACCTCACTCAGCAGAGGGTGAGCATGGCCTTGGCCTCTCTGCCTTCTCCTCCAAAAGCCACTCCTTTCCCTGTACTTGGACTTTGGAGTCTGAGGTATGGGGAGGGAGATGAGTACACTGCCCAGAGGAGTATCCATTAAACTTGCAGGGGGGGAAGAAGAGGAGAGAAAGAGAGTAAAATGGATTAGACTTCCATGGATTCCAAAGAAACAGTCAAATTCATGCCAGCCAATTGTGCCAGGGTACAAACACTTTAGAAACACAAAGTCCTGAAATCACAGTCCCCCTTACTAAATCCCCCTTGACTTGTTCCAAGATTTAAATAAAAATATCAATACTGAAAATTTTCTTTTCTGTTTGTTTGTGAGAATACTCAAGAGCATTTTGATATTTAAAAAAACTAGTTTTCAGATACCTTTAATTTTGAATTAAAATATCCTACATCACTGAGCAAAGATTTGTCCTGCATTATGGATAAAGTTTTTCAGAAAAGACAGCTACCATTTATAATAGACTCAAATAAACGTATTCTTCTCAACTCCTCACATCTAAAGCATTCTGCAATTTATTTCCCCACTTTCATCTACTGAGATTCAGAGCAGCCATGGTGTGATCATATGTTTTTTCAAGAATAGCTGATGAATACCTGAAAACTCTCCCACTGTGGGACATTCTGTTTTCTCAGAAATGAAAAAAGCAGGCAGAATGACACATTTTCTCTTTCCAAAAATAAACTGAAAGGCCAGAGAAATCAATGAAAAAAAAATCACAGCACGAAACATAGAATACCAATTACATTTTGGCAATCTGACTAATGAGATAGTCAGCTAATTGCCTGATTCTGATAAACATTTTCACAAATAATCATATGGGTAATGCTTACTTCCTTTCTAAGAGACATTTTTCATCATGAAAAAGCATACAGACAACACATGATTGAAGGCCTCCCTGCCTAAGTGAGCTGTTGGTTTATGCTGTTGACCACCTGAAGACTCAGCTAGCTAAGCAGATTATTGCTGGATAAAGAAACTGAAAGACAGGTTTGTCTAGGAACAGGTTGATCTTTTCTCTGTATTTCCTTAAATGAGAAGGTAGTTTATTTTATGAAACCTTCTCTCTGAGGATTTCTTACATTTCCCTGCTCTGCTTCCTGGAACTCTCCAGGAAGTCAGGAAAAAGAAGGACCTCTCTGTAATCCCCCCCCACCCTTTTTTTTTTTTTTAATCCCCACATATCCAATGGTTACTTCCCAGTCTGATAATCAGCAAACACTACCAGATGAAGATGTGGTTAATTCAACCAACACGGATGAAGATGTGGTTAATTCAACTAACACATGCTGTTTCAGAGAGATGAGAATAAAGGTAAGTTTCTGGGTTTTGTTTGGGGTTTTTTTGTTTGTTCGGGTTGGAGATTTTTGTTGGTTTGGTTTGGTTTTTATTGCAGGTTCCTGTGCCCTACTCTAATGGATGAAGTCAGGAATGTAGAAATAGTTCCACCAGTTGGGAGATTTTTCAGAGCACTGTGGATATCCACACTGATTTGCTGCCTTCATTTCTCCGGGTCTTGCAGCACCGTTTTATTCTGATCTTAAAAAAAACCCTGTTATCATGTACCCTCCAAAATATTAATATTAATTCTTCTGACTAGTTCCTCCATCATAGGGATTGATTCATCACTAGTCCACAGGGAACTCCTTGTCCTGGGAATGCTCTGTATGGGGGAATCAGGGGGCCAAGACAAAAGTGGATAGAGAACTAAGGGCAAGTAGGAGCTCTGAAAACCTCAACTGCAAGAGGCTTCTGCATGTTATTAAATTCAATCTAAATCAATTTGCAGAAATGACATAATATTGCTGTGGATCCCTCTGTATTCCATTGCTGTCTTTTGGAAGTTTTTTCTGCAAATTTGTACAGCCTATAGAACTCTAGTCTAAGACAGGGAGATCTAAGATTTTTACTAGTACGCATCATATCATGGCCTCTTGGGTGTCTAAAGAATCCTCCAATTCTCCTTTATTTCTCTCTGTCTGATATTTTACTGAGCTGGCAATAACAATTAAGAGCAGATATTACAGATCCATATACTATTTTTATTGCAACAGTGATTCGAAACAACTGTGCATGAAAGGTAAGGAAATTCTGTAGAAATCCTGCCCTGCACAGTAAACAAACAGCTGTTTATCACTGGTCTAATTACCAAGCTAATGAGATCTAATTTCTATATTCATAAAGTATGCATGAGCAAGCATAAGCATATACAAAGCAGAGCATAGTGACAAATACAATAAATAAAATAGCAAGATATTGGTAAATAAACATTAATGATCTTTAAATCTAAGAATCAGGTGATGCTTTATGGCAGTGTTGCATGGGTAATACATAATTCTAGTAAGTCTTGGTGTTTCTATATTAACAGCATTGAAAAAGTATAAAGTACGTCATTTAGAAAGGAAAAACAGCAAATATACAAACATAAACTGGGGAATTACTGTGCTGGCAGCAGCACTGAAGAAAGGTTTGAGAGTAACAACATAGCAATAAAATAAGTCAAATTAATAATATGCAGGTGCTGCAAGAAAAGGAACATTATCTGGGAGGTCACCCATAAGCACAAGCAGTAATTCTGCTTTCCTCTGACGATGTCATGGCTGAAGTGCTTCATTAGGAAGGAGCTAGAGAAATTAGTGAGAATCTAAAGTTGAGCAACAAAAATGCTGAGGGGTTTGGAAATTGTTAAGCTTTGCAGAAAGGTGGGGAAAAAGCTGAATTCTTACATTTAGAGACCAAAAATCTGAAGACTGTAAATTCTTCAATTAAATGAATTATTGCAATGAGGGGTACAAAGACTGATTTTCTCCATGGTTCCTTGTGGAATTATGAATACTCAGTGACAGCAGTGGGGGATTAATATATTAGGAAGCAGTTGTCAATGGTCAAGCCCTGGACAACTAAGCACTGGAACAGCCTATGTGTGAAAGCTCTGACATCCTTGCAGCTGGCAGGTTTTTAAGAAGCAGTATGACAACCATCTCCCAAGAGATTCTTGCTGCAGAGCAGGAGGATGAGATCGAATAGATGATGCCTGCATTTCCTTTCCAGTCTTTTATTTCTGTCACTGGCCATTCTTTGCTGTTTCTGTATGTGTGAAAAGTGAAGCGAAATAGTTCCCTAACATGTCTTCTACAAAGAATGAAATATACTAGCCTCATCACCCATAAATCCTTGTGTCCCACCTCTGAGGAAGGTGGGATAAAAAAAAGAATATTTTTTTAGGAATACTGTTTGTGAGATACAATCTCCTCCTTGCAAACATACATGCTTGCATGAGCCATGTCACTGAGGTATCAATTCAGAAGTTGTCTCTTGCTGACTGGTGCAGGTGTATCTGTAGGATGATCACTGTATTTCCACAATTGTACTGGAGACCATGAAAAATGAATAACTTGAAATCAAATGCTCAGGATTATGTCAACTCTGAGAATGTTCAGCCTGGAAAAAATATGATAAACAGGAGGTCTTAAAAATAGTTGCTCTTTCTGCTTTCTATTCTAATTCCCCTAAATTTGTTCCAAAGGTAATATATGACAAATTTACATTGTGCATAACATTACAAATCCTGGCATGTCAGTATAAGCCTGATGACAGCTGACCATTATATGCCTAAAACCAGCCTGGAGTTCTAGAAAAGCATTTCTGAACTGTGGCTGGTTTCATCTTTGTAGCTGTCTTTTTTAAGGAAGGATGGGCAGCCATGGGTCCTGACTGTGGAGACAGAAAATGTGTTTCCCCCCAGCCCCATAAGTCAGTTAAATAAAAATGAAAAAACTATTTAACTAAAACTGAGATTTCAGTTATGTTGAAGACAATGGTTTTGACCTAATATTCTCTGGGAAATCCAGAGTTCTTCGTCATTCTTCTCAAGCCCTGTCCAGGCTCAGCCTCATTTTCCATGACAAAGGAAATTCAACTCCCTCTTTGCTCCCAGGGGGTGGCAGAGAGTATGGCAGAGGAGATGGCCACTTGTTATATCATGCCGAAGTGTTAACGAAACATCAGTAGAAAAGTTCATCACCTCAATAGTCTTCTTCTGTTTTGTTTGGGATTTTACCATTTTTTACTTTTGCTGCTAAACTGAAAAAATACACCATGTACCCAGATCTGTAAACTGCAGGGCATGGCTTAGCTCCTACTCAACAAGTAGCTGGATTTTTTTCAGAAGTTATCTTATTTACAGTAGTTAATAATCGCGAGTAGGTAGTTTCTTCATAACTTCAGATGAAAGTAGCCCTGTATTAAAAATCTTTTTAAATCCCTGTCAAATTATCCCCTTAAAAGGGCATTACATCTTGAAAAAATCTGTAAATCCGTCAGATTTATTTTTCTAACCATCATCATCATCTCCACCAGAGTACGATTTAAAGTAACACCTAGATAGTGATTTTTTTCCCTAAAAACATAGAATTGCTTTTACATGCATATCTTGAGTCAGATAAAAGTATTTCAATGCAAAGTCGTTATACCATCCAACAGCTTACATGTATATTTTGTGCATCAGAGAAGCCACACAAACTTCTTACAATCATACCAAACTTCTAATCTTTATTTCATCAAGGGTGTACTGATTTAAAATTTTAACAGAAAAGTTTCTAGACTTTATATTTTACATTTACATTTATGCAATATTTAGTCAGGAAAGTAACAAATGTATAAACACCAGTAAGCCATTCCAAACATTTTAATTTCCTTTCAACCTTTAGGACATTTTTATCTTAAGAGAAAAAAAAATCATATGGAAACACTTTTTAGATCCTATCATGCTGTTAGAAAGAAACACTTTATAAAGCCCAGTTCTGGTTTCAATGTTGTGGTGTTTGTTCCATGTTTTCCATGCATTGAAATCTTGTTTTCAGCTGTGCTACAGCTTTGGTGACAGAAATTACTAGAAAATATTTACTTGCATTACATGGCAGATCTTCATGCTGATCTTCACCAGTTGTTTCAGCTCCTTGTGTCTGAAGGATTTCTGCATTTTTCTTTTCCTGTTTCAGAATGTTTCTAACTTAAGGCTTTTATTTAAAAACAGTAAAGATTTTTTTTATATGGCTGATGATTTTTTATTTCATGCTTTACACTGTCTCCTAGAGACCAGAAATTACTCTTCTTGCCCTAGTCCCTTCAAAACATTGATATTGTTTAATATAACTGTTCTCCAGCTTAACTGAAGTTCTAAACTTCAACATCACCTATCAAAGTGTTTCACTTTCTTTTTCATTTAGTTGCTTCTCAATCATATATAAAATGTTTAAATTATAGGGACAGTAAAATTTTAAACCAAAATCCCTCCCAAACTATTTATAACATGACTAGTTTTCAAATAATTCATCTACTTCATCTTCTGTCTACCAAGATGACATAGAAATTTTAGAGTAGCCACATTTTCCAGTTATGTTCGCGTATCTTGCATTTCCCAAAGTAAATTTTCATAGTTTTACTTTTTACCCAGAATATACTGGGGAGCAGGCACTATCTCCCTACTCAGCAGCAGTAGCTTATTTTTATTCAAACTGTTTGCTATTCAGTCTCTAAGCTTCCTGCCTCAACTTAGCACAGTGAAGGATCCTGCACAGCCTCACTAGATTCTCCCAGCTATTAGATCTTGCTTCTCCTTTTATGAAAGTAAGGCCTATCACCAACCCAGCACCACTTCAATTTCCACTGTTCCCCCCCAGCCCCCAGTCAACTGTCAGCCTGCTGCCATCACCCATAGCTCAGATGGAGCTGCCATTCTTTTCCCTATTAAAAGCCCTAATTAACCAATCAGAACCTGAATACAAAGTCTTGCAGTGACCATAAGTCACTGCTTGCCATTTTATATTCATTCTGTATGTAATGGTCTGTAAGCCTGGAGGAGTGACCCTGTGACTGACTCCATGAGGCTCCCAGCACTGTGAATTGTGCTGGCAGTACTGGCTGGCACCAGGACTCGGGTGCAGGTGCCTGCTGTGGGTCTAAGCCCCTTGTGCCCTTCCCACAGTAGCTGGCATGAGAGGCAGAATCTGGGCCGTAGCTCTTTCCAGGAAGCAGCTGTGATATTCTACCTCCCTGTGCCAACTTCCCTGCCTTGCCACTTCCAGTCTGCCTCTTAAAGCCCATAGATTTGTTGAGCAGTAGAAAAGAAACTGTGGTGCTGAGCTGACATGCTGAGTGGAGCAGAAGAGGAAGGGATGGAAATATGTAGACAGCCCTTCTCTCACCCCGAGAATCAAGAACTGCTAATGTTAAAGTGTGGATCAATATGCAATCTGACACAAGTGACTGGTGGTTTATGCAGACCTTGGCAAGCAAGGAAGAATTTCCCTCCCTTGCTTCAGGAAAGTGTTGATATAAAAACAATTGTCAAAACTTTATCATCCAACCATCTGATATTGATCCTTCCATGTCAGCCAGTGCTCTGGATGCTGCAAAAAGTCAACATCCTCTTCTAGCAATTGATTCCGTGCATAGCAAATTACCACACCCGCCTGTCTGAAAACATACCTTTTCCAAAATGCACAGGAATAAAAATCCAACTCCTTGTAAGGAAGGACGAGGGGTAAGACACTTTGACCTCCTTATGCAATTTTGTCCAGAGAGTCTGATCGTGTTGGTTTTGCCATGGACCAGAGTAGAGCCCAGCAAAGCTCCAGTGGTTCACAGGGCTGAAGAAGCTCTCACAGCTACAGCCTCTGACTGCAATCCTATTCCATGAGAGGATCCGAGTGATCAGCTCTTGTAACACACCTAGAGTTTTCCCCTGTTATCCAACAAAAAATTGCCCCTTGTCCTCTCCTAAAACCACATAAAAAAAATTCACATGCTGTTTCCTGATTTTAAGTCTGAGACCTCCATACAAGAGACAAAGAAAAACAAGAGCAATGTAGCTTAGTCCTCAAAATCCTCTTTCATGGTAACACAAAATAGGAAAATACATAGACTGTGAAAATTCTCATTCTGACATCTCCTGACAAAAGTTAAGCTTGATGGCCCTGTTGTACACAATCATATTTAACAGGTATTTGAAGTGAGGTCTAATTCCAAGGGCTCAGGATGGCAATTTTCAAATCAGATATATTTTTCTGATTTTTTGGCACACAGGAGGGTGCATGAACCTTTTGTCTTTTGATGGCTGTTTAAGTGTGACATTAAATATCTTCTTTTCTCTCTGCTTTCAGCCTTTTGTCCCTCTCTTATATATTTTTTTCATAGCCTTCCTCAGGTGATATAGACATCTGTGCTACTCCCACCATGTGTGGTAATCTTATTTCACTAATATTACAATCATTTAAAGTGATACTGCTAAATATTCTACTAAGTACTTTGACAGCTTGAGGATAGACAACACCATGCTATTAAAGAGTCCCTCTAAAAGTCATAGAATCTCTTTCAGGTGTGACAATTACTTAAGTTCTTGATGATTTAATACTTTTTCTAAAATTATATATCAAATTTTACTGCCAACCAATCAAAAGACACTCAAAAACCTGCTTAATTTCCCAAATTCAATGAGAAGCATCCACAAAATGCAAAGAATAGTATCTGCAAATCACAAGTGAATCACAGAGAAGGAAAAATGGTATGCACAGATCAGCTGAGGGCTTGTGTTGGTAAAATGCCAAAAAGTTCTCATTAAATGAGAGGAGAGTAAGATTATGAGGCAATTTGATTTGGTTGTGATAGAAGGAAGCAGTCTGAAAATGCTGCCAGTCTGCAGGATTGCAGGTTTTCCTTCCTTCAGCAGGGAAAGTTTGGAAGTTCATCTACAGGACCAGTTTCTGCAGGGCAGGAAGACACTTTGAGAAAAGAGCTACATAAAAATTTATGCTTACCTGGAAAATGAAATGGAAAAAAAAAACAAAAAACCCCACAACCAAACAAAGAAAAAAAACCCAACAAACAAACAAAACCACCCCCTACTCAAAAAACCAATCAAACAAACAAAAAAAACCTCACAAACAAAAAACCCACAACCCTTTAGGGTTACAATTTTTCTCCCTTGATTCATTGTTAGAATTTTTTGGACTTGTCAAGAACACTTGAAATCACAGACTCTGCCAGAGGCAGGGATACCTCCTGGCCATCCCTGTAAGTGCTGTTGCCAGAATCTCCAAGGGCCCAATTATCCCAAATGATGAGTAAAAATGGCCCCTAGTGAAGCTACTGGCAGCTACAGGTGCTCAATCTTGAACTGAAAGCCAGTTCACTTCGAGTCACACATGAATGGAGCAGCTGAGCTTCAGGAAGCTGCATCTAAATATATTGGGTATTGGCTCTTCCGTGAGACAAACACCAAGGAATAAGTTCTGGCTTGAACAGAATACAATAAAAACTCTTCCCATTTATCTTTTTAAAAATAGGAAGTCATATAATTTTTAAATCATCTCTTTTATTTTTTCCTTCCAGACAATGCTCCTTGAGGGCTTGATGTCTTTTTCAGACATCAGGGAGCTGCAGAGAAGCCCTGCCTGGCAGTGGGAGGCAAGCAGTGCTCTGGAAGACACAGAGCAGAACTGATGGGAGAGTCATCACGAAAGGTGGCAATTCAAAGCTCAAGCAGAAATAACTGGCACAAGGACACCATCATGTGCCAAATCCCAGCCCATTCTATCAAAGGCAGTTTGTGTGCAGGTGTAAATTACCCAAGAGGAATTTTCTCCATATCTGCTAAAAACCTCTGTTGCCTTGTAAACTGCCTGCACTCAGTGGCCTCCTGGTGACTGGCTCCATGGCATTTACCTGAGGTACAATTTATATACTTGCAAACCAGTCTGTTAGTTGCTAGTTTACCTTCATGAAAGCTTCCTTATGTTACAGATATTCACTAGAAATTAAGTTAACATGAGGAAATTAAGTGCATCAGTAACAATCTGGCAACTGGTCAATAAGTAATCCATGCATAAACCATTTCTACTATCTGACATGATCCATAGATGGTGGACTGGAGGGAAGTCTATTTTCATCATTCTTTAGGAAAGCAGCAGCTTGTGATGGTAGAATATTGTGGTGAGTGCTTCCAGCCACCCTCTCTATGAGGCAGGGGACTGCTCCCTATCCCTGTGGGCACATCAACAGGGCTGCCTGGGCAAACTCTTTTTTCAAAGACTGTTTATAGCCTGTCATGAGGAAAACAGGTCTTTTTCCCTGGGGACTGTAAGAAAGGAAAGACACTTCTTAGCAGTAGAATGTGAAAAAGTTTTGGCTCATACATGAAGTTTAGGGAGAAAATGTTTCCTGACATTGTCCTTTTTCCCTTTTCTACCCATCTTGCCCATCATATCTAGAGAGCAGTCTTGTGGATGGAGTTATATTAGAAATTTATAGGTAGCAAACCTATTCTGAATGCTGCATCACAGAACACCTGGGCATCATTTAGGGAGCTTCCTCCGGGTTTGTATTTTTTCTGTTACCATATTTGTAAGTGAATTTTAAAAGACAGTTAGAATTAGTTATAGAAGATGATGATTTACTTTTTTTTTTCCCATTTAGGTTCCCAGAAATCTTGAGCAAGTTTGTAAAACTGCTTTTAGAGCAAGCCCTAGCAATGCAGAGTTTAGTATGGGTTACCTGAACATTATCTAAACAATAGTAGGTGTCTGGCAAAAAGCCAACAAAGGTAGTGCAGGCTGAGTCTGTCTGTATAGTAATGGTCTAATGACAAAACCTGAGAAATGCAAGGAAAATCTGTGAGCCCCAGATACAATTAAGGAGTAAGCAGGCTTAGATGCAGAGGAGTGACCCCAGGGAGAGACAGGCAAAAGAATGATGATTAATATCAGTATGGGTTCTGCTTGACAGGACCAGTCACACCAGCAATTCAAAAAGAGGGGCAGGGCATATGGTTGCACATAAGGCTCAGAAGAGCTATTATATCCAGATATCACCTAGATCATTGTGCAGTTGTACCTGTAAGGATTGCACCATGGGCTGTCCAAGAACACACATGCATGGACAGCATTACAAAGTTTGTTATGCCAAAACTGCTGCATTACTATTAAAAATGCAACCTTTACAGTTCAAGTTCCTCTCTGGTTGTTACAACAAAAGCATCTGCTTGGTGATGCTACTCAAGACAAGACTGCCAGCCCTTTAAGTGAATGGGATTTTCAGAATAAACAATCAGGATGATTATGCTTTCCACTGCTGCAGGGATTTTTATTTACTTCTACATCTTATTAATATAGACAAGGAAAAAAAAACAGATAAACATTTTTTGGTTGTACTAGATGGCAAAAGTGTATAATTACATCGCTCAGAATCTCATCAGCTCCCATCAGTCTAAGCTCCTTTATGAACATATTTATAAACTGCCGAGTATAGAGCAATTACGGGAAAACATTCTCCATTCTGAATGCATCTGCACATTTAGCACAGTCTGATCTAATTAAAGTCACTTCCACTAAAGTCAACTGAAGTATTTTCACTCCAGGTTAAGGAAAAGACACAATAGGAACAAGAAGACCCCAGTTCCTATAGCCAAAGCTTCAATTTTTACCAAGTAAGGATATTACTAGAAATTATCTAAAGCATGAACTGAATAAAATCATCAGCTGAGGCATAAAGTTTTTTGGCTTTATTTGCTTGGCAGGAGTCAAAAATCATCCTACTTAGTGTGGGGTACAATGCAGGAAATTGTAATCTAAACAAACACTATTTGGGAAAAAAAAAAGAGAAAAAAAAAAAAGGAAAGATCTTTGTTCAATTATTTACAGACAGATGAAACCAATCTCAATATTTTTCTCGAGTAGAGACACAGTGAAATATTTTAGGGTTTCCTGTGCCCTAAAATCTCTATCAGTGCTAGTATCTGGGAGAAAATGAATTTAAAAGAAGAAAAAAAACTGTGCATGAGGTTTGATAAAGCTATTAAGATAGATTACTGGGTTTTAATGGAGAAAAGAGAAAATATCTCAAGCACTTAAAAGTGAAAAGTTAACATGACATGCAAGTTTTAACAGGCTTAATTCATAATTCCATATTAAATTCATATTGATTTTTGCTCACCAATACTCCCTTTATCTAAACAACCTTTGACTGTCAAAAGCCTGGGGAGACTGCCAAAGACCACTTCATTAATACATTCAATTCGAATCGTTAAGTCTCACAAATATAACTAGGCTATGTTTATTTCAGGACAAAAGGCACAGTTAAATATTCCAGCTTGAGCCAGCCAGGCAACAAACTTTATTTTGGAGATTTGACAAGTGGCAAAATGCCTCTGCTCACATGACTGAGAATACTCAGCAGAAGTTTTTAATAGCTGAGCAAAAACTGCACACCGTGTCATTGCCTTCAAGGCCTCTCACCCATATGGAAGGAGAAGCTTTTTCTAACACACTGAATTTGTTTACTTTAAAGGAAAATCCATGGAATGCATCTATTGACCAAATATCAAGTTAAATACAGATGGAGATTTTTTCCTTTATATTTTTAGCCAGATTCATGATAAGCTTAATTCTAAGTGTAATTGGACTACAGTAGTTAATGTCAAATCATGTCCTTTGTCTTAAAAATCTAGATTGGTGAGTAACTTTCAATGAAGCTGTTTTGATATTTAATTTTCACACTAAGAAGGCAGAAAGCATATGCATATTGTGTCACAAACACAGTAAACTTTTCTACTAAGCTGAGCACAAGATATTAAAAATAAAATAAAAACAATTTTAACCATATTAAGGAATTCAAAATTTTAAAGACTTTTGTAACAATTTAACATCACTTTTCAGGACACACCACTATCTCCCATTTTCTTTCTCTGTATATTACTAATAAAACATTCATAACTTAAGTACACAGACAGAATTTGAAGGATGTAATTAACTGCCTGGCACACCAGAAAAGGCTGTTTCCTTGATTCCTCCAGAAGCAAAAGTGGTGCACAACTAATTATATAAATAGAAAGTAATGAGCATGAGAAAACCACTTTAGCCTTGAAATTACCACCATGGAATGAACAAAAACTATCACAGTAATGACACAGGCAGAACCTGTCTAAGAGCAACCAAGCATTTCACTGGGAACAAGCAGGAAAAGAGTTGGCACATGAGCACCAAGCCCCAAAATGGATACAAGCCAGTACAGGGCTTTTAACAACAAGCAGAAAAATTCCTCTTTCTTTTCCTACTTTCCCATCTATTTTACATTTGAAGGGATTTCTGAATTTGGCTTTATTTTTGCCTTTCCTTGTTTTTAGTAAGTGTTAGGTAAATTTAGGTCTTATCAACAAGCATTATGTGCACAAATATGTAAATAAGACAATGAAGAATATGATTTGCATTCTTATGCAATCGCATTACACAAGCCAGATTTACATTTAAGCCCTTCAAATAAATAAATCTAAAGAAATGTGAAAAGACTTACAAGTAAAACCGGAAAGCTGCCTTCCTATTCTATGCAGACATATACACATCCTTCTACAGACCTAGTTTTCTAAGAACTGTGTCATTACTTCTCAGTAATTATGCTAGCATAATTATTTTAGTTACATACTACCATCAAATTTCCACAATTTCTGAGTAGCACTGAGTTGCTGCAAATTTCCACCAGAACAGAATGTTAACTCACAACCCTTTACAGAAGGCAAATACCCTATTCTGACATTGTCAAAAATTACATAAGACAATTTTTTTCTCCAAAAGGAAGGATATCTCATTCTTAAGACTGGATTGATAAAAGAAATCAGGTTATGTTCCTTACTATTTCAGTCTTTCATTATGGTCTGAGGCAAGTGGTTTAACCTCTGTGTATCCACTTGCTATGATTCTAATGAGTATAATAACATTTTTCCCTTTCTTTTTTTGTCTGCCTTGCCTTTGGGCATTCTCCATCAAGGTATGTTTTTTCACTTTGATTTTGGTCCTGCTGAAGTGCACACACTTCAACAGAACTACCCATGTACTTACTGTTGCACATATTGAAGGCAACCTGCTGCACTGGAAAAAGCAGCTTCCATAACAAATCTTCAAAACCTCAGTGATGGATATAAATAAATAATACCTGCTTATCAAAGCCAGTCATGTTTATTACATATTTTTATGAAAAACTTTATCAAATATTTATACCAGTGATATTTGTATATTATAAAAAGGAGTCTAGAACAACAATGGAGAGCTGTGATAGTTTAAAAGTACTCTTAAGCTTAGTTTCAATGGTTTTGCATATTGTAGCAAAGTTACATGAGCTCTAAGTAAGCAGGAACAAGGTTCTAATAGGAAAGTATGAAATATCTAAGATAATGACCAAAATCATTTAATTCAGGAGGTCTAAAATGTAAAATGCTTTTCACAAACAACTATAGCTTGCAAAGCAAAATCTATAATTCGGTGTACTGTCAATGTTGTCTTAAATTACCATTTTAGAGAGAAAATACTCTAATTCTATAATGTAATATTTAGGTACTTACTGTTACTGAAATACTGTTACCTCACTTCATTGACATGACTCAATTAATGTGTGAAAATATGCATTGTAAGAATCATTCAGCTCTCCTGCAGTAGAAAAAAAAGTGTTTCCATGAAGCACATTTTTTTCCAGACTGACAAAAAATGCATGTGTGGTGTGTCTCAAGCCTCTGGGTAATTCCTGACCCAGAATGTGCATTGCTTTATTTTTTTTCTCTTCTTTTCTTATAATCAGCTTAGCTTGTAAATAAACTTCATTATATCTCATAATATCATTATGAGCAATACTTGTTAAATAACATATATTGGCAAAAGTGATTTCCTAGGTGACAGGGACTCTATCACTGGCCACCAGTGCTGCTATTACTTTATTCCTCTAATGCTTTTCTGATGGTTTAAGCACAATGCCCACACAAGCATTTTTTCCTCACTGTCCACCTCTTATGCTACCTCAGATCAAACATCTTTTGTCTCTCCATTTTCAGTGCTCCATAAAACAAATCTGTTGTCAATCTGAGGACACCTGGCATGGACTTAGTAGTGGATTCTTTGACCTTTTTAACACATGGGGGTCAAAAATCACCATCAGCAGTTGGAGAGAAAAATGAGAAAGATCAAAGCCTTCCACTCCCACTACTGTTCTTGTTTTCCTTTGTTGATATGTGCACTGCTGACAGAAACCAGCAATTTTTAGCTCAAAAGTGCAAATATTTGATATGAAACTGAGGCCAGATGTATAAACCTAAACCAAACACCAAATATTTCTGTGATTCTTTTAACAGCACTGGAAAAGGTCCTTTTTAACAAACAAAATCTTTCTCCTGGAGGGAGATGTTTGTAAATCAAACACTGTAGCTTTTATTAGTTGATAGACTGTTGATACTAAATAACAGCTGACTTTAAGCTCAAGAGCAACTGCATAGACTCCTTTCATTGTTCAGCTGAGCTATGCAAAAAGTAAACACCATAAATCATGAAAACTTTGCTTTGTACAACTATTTCATGCTAGTAATATGCAACATTTTGGTAGAAAAGGCAATGTTTTTTAAGAAACACTTTTTTTTTAATCAGCCCCTCTGTGAATCTATATCTAACAGAAAATTATTAATTTTCATTCACTTTGCTTGAAACCAAATTTTTCTTTTTTGTTTTCCAACTATTTCTTTTCTCTGCTGACCTTTATGTGGCCCAAATTTTAGAGAATGTAATGAAAAAGCCTTCAAGCATCTTAACAGTTACAAATTGTTTATATTTCAAACTGACTCTATCTCAAATCAAATGTCAATATACATTTGGTCTCTTAAAAAGGCACAACATTCTTTTTGAAGTATGTTCAGAGAAGTATTGAAGAAAGAAAATAAGAGTACTGAACCAATGGAACATGAATTTGGTCTACAGTTGTACTTGTAGACCACTAATTTGTCTTGTGAAGTCAGACATCAAGTTCTCCCAGCTATTCCCATTTTTTTTGCAACCCAACACAAAACTGAATGAGTATTAAGGTGTGAAGGTGCCACTGAGGAAGCAGCAGATAAAATTTTACATCACTCATCAGAGTATCAGCAAAGTCTGATACAATTCTGACACAAAAACCTCTTATTTCCTTAAAGTATTTTTTTACACCACTGTCACGTGGAGTGTCACAGTCTCTCAGTGTGCTAATAATCCAGGAATCTTATTTAACAAAAATCTACACGTGTAATTACAGTTAAGTTGACTGTACATGAAAATAATACAGTTTAGTATTGAGGTTTGTCAAGGCTGTATTATTTGGTGGCCAAGATCTTTGGAGAAGCCAAAGCCTTTGTCCATGTCCCTCACCCTCTTAGTACAGAAACTAGAAAGGTGCTGCATGCCATCTCCTACATGACTTAAGACAGGGCTGCTGCTAAAAACCAAGGCCTCTATCTCAAGTGGACCCAATATCCACACAGGGGTCAGAACAAGTGTCTAATTCTTGAAAAGGGTAAAATCTAAGAAATCATCCAGTTGTTGAGTTCCCTTTACACACTGCGTACATAATACCTACCCATGTAAGTTGTAAAGAGCTAGCTTGTAAAATTTGTGGGCTTAAGTCAAGTGTCAAAACATAGCACATGTTGAAAATCACTGGATGATTTATCAACTAACCAAAATATTTGAACAAATCCTTGGAGGATTACAAGGCAGAAGCAATTTCCACACCAACTTAATCAATCCCCACTACAGTTTATATGATTTTATGTTTTTAGAGAATTTTGATGCAGTCTTAATTCCCATAGCTTTACCATCTGCACAGCATTTTTATGAAAGGTAATTTTATCCCCTCTACCAACCTGTTAAATATTGTCATGGGAGGATTTATTAGTTTCCATGACTCCAGACAGTATTTTATTCTTCCACTGTTGTCAGCTGGCAGACCCAAGTTCCTAATTTTATCAATTGAAAGCACTGAAACCATTCATTAATAAAATACTCTAATTTACCTGTTCTGTGACTCAAGAGCAACATTTGCCTCTCAGCCCAGAGCTGACAACTTCTTTTACAGAAAGAGAGGAAGAAAAAGAAAGTTTTCTTTCTTCACACATTTTCTGTGTGATGTAAATCTCTGCAAGTTTAGAACCCGAGGTAGAGCTCCCCCACTTTCTAATGAGAAAATTCTTCAGAAGTATGATCATAACAGAAGTCTAATTGCTGCAGTTTGTTGGAGAAATGTAATATCTCATTAATCTCTAAGCTTTTTAAGGGCACTAAACTCATTTTACCCTTAAAATTCTACACACACCACTGATGATCTTTAATTATTATAGTGCAGTGATTAATAAAAGTAGCAATGAGCTCAGCAGTCTGAGCACACATGAACTGTTTCTGCTTTAGGGAAGCCTGAAATGTATGATAGTGGACTCCTTCCAAACGTATTTATCAGAAAGCTGTTTATCTTCTGTACTAGAGTCTGATTCATAGTCATTCCATTTGTGTCAATGAATGCAGCACAAGGCCTTTAATACTCCCTGGTTGGCAGCTAATGCCTTTAGCTTTCCATTAGGTAATTTGAAAGACCTATTCATTTTTTTTTTTCACAGTCAGCTAACTAATTCTTTAACACTTCATTTCAGTACCACTAACACTTACTAAGGGATTGACTTCACTAAGTGAACAATCTCAGCTGTCTCAACATTTCATCACTACCTGACATATATAGCCGTGTCTAAATCAACGAATCATACTGAGGTAGGTCTATCCCCCTCAGCTTTTTTTTTTTACGTTTAATCCCAGTGGTCCTCTTTATTGTTCAACATGAAATTTCCAAGATCTATGGAGAGTATGATATAAACTTGCATCTTATCCCCATTTTTATACTGTCCTTCTATCCAAATTAAAGACCATCAGTTCTGCCTGTCAGGAATTAGGATTGCATTTCAAAATGCTTCCTCTCTGATGTGCTTTGTGGCAAACGTGGCAAAGAAAAGACTGTTTCTTCTTTTGCAGCAAAGACAATCACATATCATGATGACAGGCAAAGTGCAGGAAAGGTGAATTGGGTTCTTTTACCCCAAACTTGTCAGAATTCATTCACTTTCAGCACAATTCTATCAGGTACACCAAGGAAGATTATCAGGCTCATGAAATTTTTTAAGATGAATCAGTGAACACAGAGTGAGTTTAAATTTCTATTGGTATCATCTTAGACTAAAAAATCTAAATGTGTCCTTTATTTTTTCCAGGCAAGCTTTAGATAAGAGAAAAATTATAGAATTTTATCTCCTAGCATGTCTGCCTCATGCACATCAGTGTATGAAAATTCTTAGTGAAAAATAAAAATGCTCATTAGAAGTAAAACATCAGTAAATGTAAGCTAACCTTCTTTCAGTGTCTTCACATAAAGTAAAAAAGGGCCCTACCAAGGTGCAGAATGTGTGACTTTCTGTTGCCAGCCTGCTCGAGCCTGGTGTCTTTGCTGTTTTTGTTGCTCTGAAGAAGCTACTGCCCCTCCAGTGCCAATTTGTCAGTGTCTAAAATGCATAGCCACAAGATGTTGCAAGTTACTTGATTGGAATCCTTTAGAATCCCTTTTGTAGTTGAATAATGACAGAATTTTAATTTTTTAATCCTAAATGTCTCATTGGTGGCACACACAAATTGTATGTCACCTTATTTTTGGCATTACCAGGTTTGCATTACACTGTTTAAAACAAACAAACAAAAAAGAAAAAAAAAAAAAAACCACAGGGGGAAAAAACCCCAGAGCAACTGTGTCCAGGAAGGAAAATAACCAGACGAGAAAATACTGTTTCTGGAAGCTTCTTAGTATTAGCTTAGTGATCCAAAACATCAAATGAGCTTTGTCTTTCCAGAGGAATGTCAGCCGAGGAAGAAAAGCTGGTGTTTGCCTGTAGGATGCCTGTCACTGTGGTCCCTCCAGGGCAGCTCTAAACTCCTTTGTAAGTTTCATTTCTATGAAAAGCAGAAGGGAAAAAGTCTCAAATAATCAGTGGGTTTTGTGTGCCGAGGATCAACAGTCACCTTTCTGCCCAAGTCTGAGTGAATTCCTTTGCCAACAGAAAGCAGGTGTCAACTTAAATCCTGCATTAACAAATGCTATAGCAGATATAGCAGATACAGAATACTTTGATGTTTTACTGCCATAAGAAATTATACCTTTATGAAATTCAAAGCTGGCTTCTCCACATTAAGAGTTACAACACACTACTATTATGATAACTAAATAATTTTCAAACTTTTGTATTATAACTAAAACCCCATTTGGTACCTAAAGGCATTCCAGTTTTCTAAGGTAAGTACAACTAAACACGACCAGAAGCAAGAAAGAAAAAGGCAGAATAAATAAATAAATAAATGCAAATAAATTACATAAGCTTTTTTCTGAGTACAGAGTAAAGTACTACTGTACTGAAAAGTGTGTATATAGATGTATTATCTTGGAATCTCATCATTATGATAGATTTTTACAGTGAAAAGCAATGAAATCTTGTATAAATCAGAACCAATTTACCTCCTTCATGACTGCAAAGCCTCTTGTTACTTTCACTGTCAGAAAAGAGAATCACTTCATAGGAAATGGTAGAACCAGCTACACATGTTCAGCATTGGAACACAGAAATCACATTATAAGATTACTACAGAGTTCTTTTAACTCAGACAAAGCCCTCTTGTTAGCAAATGGTACTTTGTATTTGGCCACGATTTGTAAAAGCAGATAATATTTTCCATTTGTATCATAAATTTCATGACTGGATATGAAAGTCAGCTAGTGGTTATGGGCTGCTTATGTACAGTATGATTCTAGAGAGATTGTCTGGGTTTTTGGGTAGAGAGATGGAAACACCAAATGAACTGATATAATATCCTCAAGGCCAGTGGAAGAACAGGATAGGAAAGTCAGTCTTCCTGGATCCCAGCTCCTGTGTCTTCACTACCAGAACACCTTTCCTGACTTTAAGCACCTTTGTTACCATTTTTCAGATGAAAAGAACAGGAGGAAAACCAAAAAAAACATAGTTAAAAAGAGAGGCCATACACTAGTCAAAATACTAAACAAACCAGTTTTGAATGAGTATTGATTTAATTCTCTCTCTCCTAATTTTCCAGAGTATATTTGAAGAAATAAAAGGAAAATCGTCACTGTGATTGTCTTTGGGAGATAGGCCCACTTCAACAAAATACTCACCTATCTGTAGGATGAAGAATTAGAAGTCACCTACATTATTTTGCAGAAGTCCTACATAAATAAAATGGGTTTGGAAGAGAATATGAAACATCAAACATCCATCCTCCAGTCTCAAATAACTATGCTCCAGTAATATTTAAGAGTTTAATAAATTCTAGAAAACAAAGCTGAATCTCAATTAAGGACTGCTGAAGGGAGAATAGTGTCCTATAACACTGACATCTGGACTCCTGCTAGCACATGTAATGTATATCTGTCACTGACAGCTTATCAGGTTATATATCATTCTGGATCATTAGTCATGTCTTTCTCAGCAAGCACAGGAATCTGCAAAATCAACACAGACATAGAAGAAGTACCTCTGAGAGGAGAAATTCACTTTACATGTAACACTCTTAGAAGGTAACCATAGCCATTAATATAATGCAGACCATAAATGTCAATACAAATAGTCAAGTGTCTGTCAACAAGCAGGGTATGGACATGACTGATCTAAACGATAAACTTATGGAAAATGATAACTTTGTAAATATCCCCAGCTATATCCATAGGGTCTAATCTAATCTCCACGTGCTAAAGATCCAATAGGAAAAAAATTCAAATTTCATAAGGGAGGGTGGGGAGGAAAATCTGTTCCTATTTCCATAGCCTTGTAAAAGAGCTTCTGAAAAACGTCCAAGAAGAATGTAGTGTGCCCCAACACAAACTTATTCAAGATGTAACTAGCAGATAAAACCCTGCACATGACACCAACTGGTTAAACAGAGACAGGCTCCACATGCCTTGTCATTTGATCATGATAGAGATTGATCATTCCTGTTACTGGACTGGACTGTAATGAAAAGCTTCATGAATGTGTTAAGGCCATTTTAAGAGCTCACTAGAGACCCAAGTGTGGAAGGAGCACATCTAAGCCAAGTTCTACATGCAGTCCTTAAACCATCATGAAAAATGAACTGTTTCAGGGAAAAAAAGAAGATATTGCAATAAGAATTTTTTTCTGTCACAAAGATTTTGGAGGAATTCATTGACTTGATAGGGTGTTTGTGGACTGGGGTTAAATACATTTAACCATTTGGTAGAATCCATAAACTAGAGAGTAATCTAGTGGAAGAGGCAGGGATTTATAAAATTTTAGGACAAAATAAAAATGAATGAGCCTTATAAAAGACTGCTGTGAAGGGCTGCTGTTTACAAAAATTTTCCTAGCACAGCTATTAATTCCTTCTAAAACATGGCAGATTTGTTTGCCTGTAAAAACACGGAGAAATTGCTGTCAGGAACTGTACAGCACACAGGCTTTCCCTGCCTGTTGGGAGCTTGACAGATATCCATAAGTTTAGGATAACATTAGAACACACATATGAAAAACAGTAACTCATTTATTTTCATAAGAAACTTTAGTCCTAAATGTATTTATTTAATTATTAACATTTCCTGCTAGCATCTGAACACTCAAATTTTAGACATTACATACAATTGTAGGGCGCTGTAGTTCTGCTTAAAAATTTTCCTTCTGAAGTACATGCATTAAAAATAGAGGAAAAGAGTTTATCAGAAAAATTAGACCTCCCAGACTCAATTCTCTCAGTCATTATCAGGCCTTGCCCATGTTCCTCAGTTCTGCCAGAAGTGACAGACTCATTATCATAGTAGAAAGGTGACAAAAATTAGACTATGTAGTGACCACTGAAAATTCTGAAAAATAAAAAAATGTTTCAGTATGAGTAGTGTCTTATTTAAGTGTTCATAATGTGATAGTTAATCCTTTATTAAGCAAAATTAAATGCTGAAGAATTATTTGGAATGTAAGCAAAGTATTTTAAATAAAAATACATTTTTATACATTTGAAATGGGCCATTGTATGAAAATAAACATGATTTGGTCAGATAGTTAGTTGTAGCCAAAACTATTTCTTATTGGAAATGCAAGAGTTGTAAAATGCTGTCCCACTCTAGAGCTACACAGGGGGAGAAGTAGTTGATGTACAGATAATACAAATTTGTGATGCATGTACAAATGTGGTCCATTCCCCAGAATCAACCAGAATCATAGTACCACATTTTTGTAACACAATGTGTTGTAACTGATGGCTTTTAAAGGACTGACCTATTTCAATTAATGATCCTTATCACACTGTTGCACATTTGATCTGAAGCAGCAAGCTTTATTTGCTGATAGTATTCAGAGCTGAGATTATGATTCAATTATGATCAGAGATCTTTCCATTTTGCCTAGAACATCAACTAAGGTGACAGAAGTCTTAAAAGAAAGAAATAGCTATGGTTAATTGACTGGCTGAATAAACAACTGCCCTTTCCTTTAAAGAGCCTTTACCAAATATTCAATTGATGCTTTCTATCAGCAAGAATTCACCGAGTCTCTGCTCACTGGATCAAAGAGAATGCAGGAAACACATGTTAACACTTGCCTTGGTGCAGGGGAAGTGCCATTCTCTTAAATGCATCCCATAATATCATGTGGATTAAAAGACAATTTAACGCATTTTCATTTCCAATGAATAGAGCCTAAACCGAAAACAGAGATGTGGGATTTGGGCCAGCCCCTTTCGGTGAGGAATGTCTTAGAAACGGCCAGTTAGAGCAAAGGGTGGACTCTCCCCAGCCAGCAGGAGTCATTCATTAGGGGCCTTCAAGACTTCAGTTAAATACTGCCATGCTCGGGGAGAGTAGCTAAAATTACACACTCTGCACTCCTCTGACATTTGTCACTGTGAGATATAAACATTTATGTCAGTGATAACAAACCACTTACCTTATTTGACTATTTTGAACACCAGTGGAATTTAAGGAATATAATAGCAGTGTGGTATGTTTCTGCTAGAGAAGAATGATATCCCAACTGCAGTGGGTTTAGATGCTGTAAATCAAATTGTACAATCACTCATGACAAAGGTGCAAAACTCACAAATGCTACACAAATATTCTTGATCGCTGCAGTGTAATAAGGTCACTACAATACTTTCTGTACAGTGATCTTGTGACAGAAAATTCAATAATTTCACTTTAAAGCCAGCAGGAGATGGTGATCAGCACTTTGAGTTGTGACTCTTCATTGTTAACTCTTGAATAATTCTTATACTAATTCAAATTTTCACACTTGCCTACAAAACAAAATCAACACATAAGAAATTGAGCACTTTGCAGCTTAAGTGAGAAACTTCGTCTAAAACCAAGTAAAAGCATATTTGAGTGCTGAAGTTTAAAATTAGAATCACAGTATTTGACTTGTCACATTTCAGAAAGGATTTCACCTATGAACACCAAACAGGATTTTTAGCCTTGCAGGATATATAACAAATATTTGTTGAGGTAGTTCATTTTTCAAATACTTACCTATAAAGCAAGTTTGTTGTCACTGTAAGAACTTGTATTTACAAGAAAAAAGTATAGTTCACTTTCAAAAAATCCTTTCAATTCAAAAATAAATAATGTGAACACTAAGTGTCTGTATGGTCTGGAGATGCTCTATGCCTTTAGTATTTGGGTGACATTTCCTGTGTATTTGCTTACTCTAAAGTATATTTGAATGTAGGAGCTTCTACAGTGTTCTCTTAAAATGCCACTACTCTGAAAAGTGACTTCAAAAGATAGGATTGTTTAATGTTTGTTGTTTCTTACTGATTTTGGTGCAAATATGTTTCAGTTCAATGCCAAAAAGATTACATTCTCTCTGATTGTTAGACCTGCAAATTGATCCTAATTCCAAAGAGTCAAGAGGCTCCCCTGGCAAAAATTCCTATATGTTTTCCATGTTTTTTATTCTGTTGCAATTATATTAATTGAGGTGCCAGTGTTGTTTAAGGAATGTGCAGTCTATCAATATTATTTCTTGATGATCCAACATAAAGAATAGCATCTTCTCTATGCTTTAAAAATATTTTTTAAAAATAGAGTCTATCTATTCTTGAGCAAGCAGATGAAATCTTGCACTGTGATCTGCAAAGTGAAAAAACCCACCAAACTTTGAAGTAACTAAGTGATGCAGCTAATAATTTTAGGAATCTTTTTGGAACCAATACAATACAATTTGGAACAGCAATAATTAAGTTTCTTACACCATTGGTTTGTGGGTCAGACAGAGGGATCATCAACACACAAGCCAATTAACAGGTAATGGGGGATCCCCCAGTGACAGAGAATATTTTTTCTTCACTTTTGCTTCAAAGCTGCCTCATGCTTGCCCAACCATGTCTGATTCCTCAGGGCTAAAGTGGAATACACTTCATTACATGTTGTACATATTGTACATATTGTACATATTGTACATATTGTACTTGGACAGAAGCTTTTTAAACACAGTAAAATTCTGCCTGTACAAAGGAAACAAAGTTTGAGTCATATTTTTCACCTTGCAACTTTGATTATTGAAAACTAAAAGAAAATTTATCAACTGTAGGTTACTCAGCATATCACTAGGATAGTGCATTACCTCATTTTGCTTGTAACAAGGAAAATAGTACCAACTGAATTTACACTGTAGATGACTCTAGATCTGTCCTTGATAACTACACCTTATCTATCATTAATGATCTGTTTACTATTTGAACAAAGCTAAAGTCTTCCATTTACATATATAGTAAACATTTCTTCCCTTAGCAAACAGATTTGACTCAGTCTGTCCTAGACTGCACTAGACTCCTTAGTATACACAAGACTCAATTCTCTCTTCAAAAGAAGGTTATCTTCTAAAGTTGATCTTTTTACTACAAAAAATACCCCACTGTTCTTTTAAGAACTTAAGTATCTCAATCTCTTACATAGTCTGTGTCATTTTCAATATTTAATATTTGAACTCTTACAAAAGAAAAAGCAACCCAATTTCTGTTCAGAGCTCATTTTAATAACATACTGCTTAGCAGAGTTCTGTGTCAGAACTCACAGACATTCAAACTAAAATACAGTTTAGTAATTAATTCTTCTCTCCTATCACCTATAAAGTCATGTTAACTTTGCTCAAATCTCTGTAGTAAGGGTGAAGATAATTCTTTGACCCTTTCTTTTAAACAGTTAACACAGTAAGGAGTTCTCCTCCCTGTTGGCTGCTTTTTAAATTTTGGTGCGTAGAAGCTTCTAATTTTCTTAGGTACACCACTTCCAGGTTGACTAGATGATTTTTAGATGTTTTCCACCTAACTATACTGGGATTTACACTCTTTCTCCTGAATGCCAGATATCCAAGGACATCAAGAATTCTATACAAGAGAGAAGTCAATACGAGGCAGATCTAGTCAGATCCAAGTATACCTTCCCTTACAAAGTATAAAAAATTGTTGAGATAAGTCACGGCAGTTTATCAGCAATTTAAAGATAGAAGTGCTTATAAACAGTGGAATCTAGAGAAAATAAAGTCTTGCAGGCCAAAAAATGCAGAGTTAAACTTAACCTGTATCAGTATTCTTATCATCTGAGCATTGTTTATCATTGTCATGTACTTGAAATTAAAATGCTAAATACAAATCTTAGAATGCACAGCATTTTCCAGAAGATAAATCCAAAAGGAGTGAGAAGAATTAAATCAACAGGTGAGTAACATTCACTGTTGTTGGCACAGTTACAGGCTGCACAGCAGTCCTCAAGAGGATAAGAGTGGATGGCAAAAATATGTGGTTTCTCAGCGAGACAGCATTTCCTGTAGGCTTGCTCTTATCCTATCCATTAAAATTCACTCCCACAAAACTCAGATTATGGTGAACTAGAATTCTCTTAAATCCTTTCTTATTTTATGAACACAGATTCAGTTTCTTCGTTAGTGTACAGTGTAATATTGCTACAGACTTCAGTGGTACAATACCACCTCACTTTAGCTTAGGCTGGCTAAGTAAGTATTAAAATTCTGTTGGTTTTAATTCATTAAAAGTCTATAGGCTTCCCTTTTCATCTGCTAATTGAGATAATTTTTATTAGCTGTTTTTCTCTCTAAAAGCTGACTCAGCACCTCTTTCATTTCCTGTCAATTAACATTTTATTGTTGTGAATGTTGACACAGAACAACAATATTTCTAATTGTTCAATAAATACCATGCCATACAGAAAAAAACAGAACAAGTAACTTCTGGGAAAGTAGAAGAGTATGAGTCCTTTATGCAATCTCATTTAAAATGGATCACAGCATCCTATTGTACCCTGTTACAATATCAAAGGCATTATGCTTAAATTAAAGAGGCAGAAATAAGGGAAACCATTCAGACAAATGAAAATACTTGCTCAGGGGAATAGTTTTATTCTAATCTGAAATTGTATATATATATATATGAAAATCTTCATTATCAAATAAAATCCTAGATGTTGTGACAAGGCTTACTCCAGTAATCCACAACGGAAAAAATTTCTGGTAGTCCTCTGGGTTAAAAAAAGCCCCTTGGCCAATTTATGTCACAGGAGTATGACCCAGAAAGAAAAAAAGACTTGGATTTGAGGATTCGCACTACCTTAATACTGTACTTTTAGCTTTGTTTTCCATGTCATCAGCTTCAAGAGACTCAGATTCATTACCCTCTGTTCCTTTATTAACTATGCTATCAAAGGCTTATGATCCCTGCATGACTTCAAGATCTCACTTCAACATCAACTTGGTTCAAGATCGATTCCATTTTTCATCAATATTATTCAAAGGCTCTGGATGTGCATCTCATCTTTTATTTAAGGTGTCTATGTATTTAGTCATGCATTGGTAAGTACAGGTCTGATAAAAGCAGGTACAGTTCTAACTGCAGCTTAACTGAATCTACTGAAACTAGAACTGAACATGATCAACTAGCATTCAAATAAAAGTCTACCCATATGGGTAAAATCCATGCTTATTCTATTGTCATCCAAAATAATATGCCATGAAGTAGATTTTTATTAGAAAACTTTGTGCTAGGAATAATTATAAGATGCAATCCTAAAAAACCCTAAAAATTTCAGTTAATAATCTTTAATGATTGATAAATACAATTAATCCATGATCTCCTGTATTTACTAGCTGATCACATATAAATCAAAAATATCTACCAGCCTGTATTAATCAGCTGTTTCAAATCCTTATTGGTGTTGACTGTATGCATATGAAATTTGCTTCATATACAAAATAGATATCAGCCAAGAGGATTTTGACTAAATATACCACTTACAGTACATTTTAGTTGTTTGATTACAGAGCCTAAGAGTGAAATTCCATGTGCCCTCATTCCCAATTGTTCAGTGCTCTCCTCAAACTGGCCACATCCATTGCTCTTCCTGTTGCACTGTCTTTCAGCAAAAGGTAAATTATGACCCAAAATAAAAGCAGCGTGTCAAAAGAATAAAAAAAGTAGAATGAAATCACCTTAAAAATTGAAGTACTGTCTTGCAGCGTTTGCTCAGTTCTAGCAACTGACTCTGAGGATCACACCAGAGAACAATGTGCTCTGAAACTTTAACGAACAGAGGGATTAAATAATGCAGCTACTTAGGCAGGAATGAGCCCTTCGAATCTCCCTAGCAGGCTGTTGTTAATTTCATAGGTTTCATTCTCCATCAGCCTGATCCTGGTCTATCTCACCCCAATGCTGGGATAAGAGAAGGTATGAGGTAGAGAGTTGAAAATCCACACTAGAGACCTTTTGCAGCCACCCCCTCCCTGCTCACTGCCATATGAGCCTCTTCACTTTACCATGCAGATGAAGCACATTCAGGACTGTATTCACAGTCTTGACAGCTGTTCTGGACCCTCATCTCTCCCTTTGTGCTGAGGAATAAACCACCAGCTTAACGAAATCATTGATGGCATTTCAAAGGTTAAAACAGCTGTGCAAGTATTCCCTCTTACTTTCTCTCATCTCTCTAGAGAAGACACCACTAGTTCTTTGAAACAGTAAATAAACCTTAAACCTTTACGTGTTCAAAGGAAACGTTGGCTTGTCTCAGAGAGCATTCCTTTTGACACAGTCTCCAAAAGCCTGCTCCCTGGCAAGTTCATCCTGTTCCTCAGGCAAGACCTGGGTATTCCCTGCTGTGACAGAGCAAGCCCTTCTTCCCCTTCTCCCTCAGCGGAAAGCACATCTTCTTTCTACCCAGGCTAACCTTTGACTTTGTCTAGAGTGTAACAATATTCTCTCTTTTGAAAGCTTCCTGGAGGACTTCTTCCTTTAAAGCACAGAATTGCCCTAATTGCCTCCAAGAACGACTGTCATCTTTTTTTCACATTACTTTACAAACCCACTATGCTCCCCACCTCTCTGCTCTGTAGTGTTAGATTTTGTTAGGTTTCAGATTAAAATAAATTAGAGGCAACTGCGTGAGGTTAAAGGCACTTTAGGGTTTAAACCACTGTTATTGCAATAGCTCTCCCTCTAATGTGACACTATCATGCATCCATCACACTGTCAGTTCTCTTTTCAGTGTACAATTGACAGAGAACAAGATGGAAACAGTCCATCAATCTAGTGTCACAGCTGTAATAAAAGTCTGCAGAAAACCTGTAAAACTGCTTACACTCAGCTAGAGCACCAGTGTGCTGGCTGGTGTAAAGTATTCAACAGATCTGCAAAGAGGCAGCGTGTCAGATGGAAAAACTGCCATTGGAGACATTTTGCAAGTACTAAGTGCTTGCAGATACCTCCCTGTCACAACAGGTGAGAATGAGAACTGCACAAACAAACACTTCTGCAGCTCCCACACTGAAGCACAGATAATTCAGCTATGCTTTCATCTCAGTTCCTGCATCTATTATACTCATTGCTCTGCAAAGGGACAGTCGCCCCAGCCACAAAATACTCTCTAAGTAAACAACTAATTCATAGGGATTAAACATGCAACCCTTCTCCATGAACAGATAATTTTCTATGTGTTTTTCATGTACATAATATATCTGCCACACTTGGAAAATTACAGACAACTCATCTGAGAAGGATTTCTTGTACAAAAGTGCTGAAAGCCATCATAAAGAGAGGTTTGAAAGCTTTCAGAATAAAGAAGACATAGCATGTAAATCTTTCCTTATAGTTTACAATGTACAAAAATTTTTATGAAAACATGTCTCAGATACTCTGCTCACAAAATGAAAGATTTCATGAACAAGATATATAAGGCACAAACCCTGCTATCTACCAAAAATGCTAACACAAATAGGTAAGTGAAGAGATAAAATCATCAAGAGGGTGTGTAGAGGGTGTATTTAGGAGGTGAATAGAGGAGCATAAGACACCAATATACTAACAATATAAGGAGGAGACTGGCTCTTAGGAAAAATACATGGAATAAATTCTATTTTAGGATACAGTAGATTTCCAGAAATATATATGCAGGTTATGGTTTTTTGGTTTATTTTTTTTAATTAAACCTGATAGGAAATACATTTAAAGAATCACTTTTATTTTAAAGAGGATCAGGAAATACCCCATCATCCTATTCACTCACAAGAAGAAAGCAGTCAGTATATTAAATTGCTGCTTTGCAAAGTGAAAACTAATCACAGAGTATCTTTACAGACATTTTAACAGATTACTTTTACTAATAAAATAGAGACTCACTCTTTAAATTGTTTCTTATTTGTTTTTTAAGTGATTGGCTCTTCTTCAGTACCATAATCTACCACAAAAAAGGTGGTTACAAAGCAGCTAAATTCCACATTGTTGTCCGGCTTTCTTCATAGCCTCTTTGTCAAAAATTCAGTCAAGGAATGTTTTTTTTTATCAAATCATAATCAGATGTTTGCAGGGTGACCCAGAATGTGAGCAATGGCAGATGTGTCTCAGACTTTGTGTCACAAGATAATGATTGGAGTTAACAAAAATTGTTTTGGTGAGGTCCTGGATCTTTCTATCATCAAATAAGAGTTCAGCAATCTGAGTAATGAGAAGCAGCAGGAAAAGCAACTAAAAGAATAGAACAAAAAATAAGATTTCTGCTCTTTGTGATTCATTGAGAATAAGCCTTTAACTGTTGTGAGAAATTAGATTTTTCTTAGTTTTAAATAGCAGTTTCACTTCATCCGTTATATGGACACAGAAAAACCAGCTATAACTCCAAAAACAGAGAACTGCTTAAGTCTGGAATTTAGAATAATTCTTACCACATTGGAAATTGATCTTTTTCTGATAGATGTGAAGGTTTTTCCGACACAAGATAACCAAGAAAGACAAGGGGGAAGTTGAGGAGTCTTTTATCATCCCAGCAGAGTGGTTGCACGTTAAAACACCCTCAAAGAAAATGAACCTTCTGCAACACAAAGCTCACACTTGCATTGTGGAGCTGACTTCTACACATAACCCTCTCCCACCAAAGCCACACTGGAGACTGTGTCCATGGCCACTCCCTGGTTACTTTGCACTGTTAATCATTCTTTTGATTATTTTGCCCCTGCCCACAGAGGAGGGGAGATGGAAGTTTCTGCTCCTCCCTCCTCCCCTCCCCATTATAAAAAGCCCTTAAGTGCTGCAAAATCAGCTTTATGTCACACCCCCAGCTACCTGAATAAGCATGAATTTTATGGAGCAATAGGGTTTAAAAGGAATTTCAACTATTTCATCTCCCAGTATGTTAGACCATGTGAATACACAGCTGTGCAGGACCCTGCTTTAAATAAGGGCTGACTTCACCCTCCCTGGTAAAAAAGATGCAGTGAGAGAGAGAGAACAATAAGGTTGGAACACCACCTTGTTAATAAAGATGACAGAAAGAGTCCACTAGGTTATTGTTTCCAGAGGTGAAATAATACTCACATGGATCCAAAACAATGGATTTGCAAAAGTAATGCCCATTTTCTCTGATACTGTTGCTCAATGAGACCATGAAAGCAGGGCCTCCCCAGGTGCAGGAGGAATTATCATACCTGGGCTTGCAGAACCTCTGCCCAACTAAACACCCTGCAGGTGTCTAAGTTTGGGACCTGGGACTAGAGTGCTGTGCTCTTTGAAGTCCTCTTGCCTCACCACTATGACTGGCCCCAGCCTCTCCAGCACGAGATACCTTTCTATTTTAAGTTCAGAGGATCAGTACTGAACTCTTAGACATGGTATGAACTTTGGTATGAACTTAAGCAAATGTTTTCTGAGAAAATCAGTACCAAGAATTCCTGCTTTTCCATATCTCTCAGAGCTGTGCCGTATCCAGACATACATGTGCCTTTCACAGGTTCTTCATTCCAATACATTTTCTCAGATAGCAAAATGTTTGGTCCACCTTAACTCTGAACAAGTGGCATCACCAATGCATAAAAAGAAATATTAGCCCTGAAAGTGGTGACTGTCCTTACGGGAAGTCATTTTTCATTACATCAAATATAAAGGAGAATTAACAGCAATTAGTGGATATTGCAGATTGTGTACACACATTTTGCATTATTTGGTGATTTTAATTGTTAAGTCTCACCCAAACAGGATTTTGCAATTAGTCTTTTATCTATTTGATGCATTCTCAGCACAGTGTTAGGCAGGACAGCTTTGGATAAAGAATGTTCAGATGTTTGTCTTAGATTAAGTAGGAGGGTGTTAATTGGCAAAACAGTTCATGATTTTCATATTAAATATGAGTGTGTGTGACATATTTTCATGTAAGGAAGTGGCAACTAAGTTCTGCATGCTGTGTTTTCTTTGCTGGTCTGGAAATGAATGATATATGTTCTTGCTAGTGTACAGATGGTCATTCATTTCCATGCCAAAGTAATGGTAGGTTTTTGCCTAGATTTTAACATTGGCCCTAAATTCAGCTATTGTTATGTTACACTTGGCTTTCTTAATTAGGGACAGTGAGTATTATTTGAAGGCTCTTTTGGGGTACATTTTTGAAACTACCCCATAGAGTCTGAGTCTTCCTGACTCTTCAGAAATCCCAAAATCCGGATGTTATTTTGGCAGATCCTGTTTTCTGAGTTTCCTTCTTTTTTGCAGCAGAAAATGCCTTCCTCCATATCTCCCATACAGACAGTAAGTGGAATGATAGCTAAATTCTAGTTCATTCAGTTTACTGGACTCTCTTGTTCACATGTGGACATTCTTGTTTCCACATGTTTTCTATGGTGTCTGTGACAGTCCTTATGTCAGGACCAACTCATTAAATAGAATTGTCAGTGATCTCCTCTGTCTGTTATTTTGCAGATTTAAATCCTATGCTTGTCTGATTATAAAGATGTAGCTTTTGTTATTTCTAGATTTTCTACTTCTGTTTTTTCGGGGTTTTTTTGGTTTTTTTTGGTTGGGTTTTTTTTTTGTTTTGTTTTGTTTTGTTTTGTTTTGTTTTGTTTTGTTTTGTTTTGTTTTGTTTTTAATGGAATTTAGTAATTCTCCCTATACTCCCCTTTAGAGCATTACCTGGGAAATTCCTAAAAGCTTATGTTAACTTACTGTTGCTGTAAAAAGCGCCCTCTGAGGACACACTCTTTGGTTATTCATGGAGATCTGCATTCTGCAGATTGTTCTGTCCTAATCTTTAAGAAATAGTTTCGTGAACTAGAAGTGTATTAGAAAGCTCACTTTCCACTGCAGCAGATGATTTAATGCAAATTATCAAGATATTCTGCAACATTTCTAAAAATATTTAGGAAAAAGTAACAACTTTCCATCCAGCTTATGAAACATTGCAAGGTCTACTCAGAAGTGCAATAGACTTCTTATAAAATCTTGACACCAACAAATTTTAATCATTCATTCTGGTTCACATGTCACAATCTTAAATCAAGAGATTTTGATATTTGCAAAACCAGTACACTCTGAATTACTTTAGAAGTGCTAAAATCATTCATCACATGTCCATTTGCTATTGGTGGTTATTATTTTATTTAGGTTTATTTAAAGTGTTCATCTATAACTCCGTTACTTATTTTGCTATTCATTTGCCTTAATCAGAACATTCAGTAAACAGTGTTGCTATGGCAATATTGCAACTTTTCATATGACCAAACTCTTGTCTACTGCAGTCTGTGCAAAATGATTTTAAAATGTTACTATTAATAGCTAAAGTGGTCCAGAGGTGCACCTATAAAGTCATTTCTCACTCCAAGACCTGGCTTGCATGCTGGTATCAATTAAACAGTAAACACAGGATATACTTTACTATTCACATTGATATTTGATGAATTAAATGGAGGGCTAAGCAGAAAAGGGGTTTCTCTACCTTCATGCACCACAGAGGAGGTTTCTCATTCTCATATCTTCAATGACCAACATAGCCCAGTGTTAAAGGCTGGAAATAGGCCAGAGATTCTCCATTAAATATGTAATGACTCAAATTTCTATGCAAGTGGCACAGTGTAAGAGTCCCTGCCAGTCCAGAGTGGCAAGTAATGCAGAAATGTCACTCTTTGGACCTAGGTTCACAGGGTAGAAATTGTTTCCCCATTTTCCTTGTGCTTGACCCACATAAAGTCCTCTCAGTAAAGATTTAGTACTTGAATTAAATTCACTGATCCACAGTTGTATTTCTCCAGTGTGATTTAGGCTGACATAAAATGAAGTGACGAATAAGGCCCTGAGGGCTTTAGGAATGATGGGGCCTTTTGCAGGCCTTTTGGCACGGGATGAGTTTTTTGCCCACAGTGAATACATAAAATAACTAGCTAACTCTCTCACTTTGAATATCAGTTACACGACCAAGGAGTCTTCATTACTCTACTGGCTGGGGATTGAAAGTTCCAAAATTAGAAATCTACTCAAGAAAAGAAAATCTGGGCATACTATAATTGAACTGGTTATGAAAAGACTGTACAAGAGAGGCAGCAAATGTACTACTCAACAGAACAGCAGCAGCAAGAGGAATAGACACTGCAAGCCATTTCTAGGCCAACAAGGCACAGAGGGGCATAGCAGCCAAAATAATGAGAACAAAGGAGAATTAAAAGTGCTTTACCAAAAGATTAATTTCAAATGTCTCTAATAAAGTTACACAAATACTTCCGTCAATTTATTCTTAAAATAACACAAATTAATCATACTTTAATTTGAGATTAAATGCTCTTTTATAAAGTTTCTCAGTGTATTTTCAATAAATTTATCTCAAGGCAGAGACTCATATTATGGCTTTGTACCTGTGCCCATTCCTTCTCGACAAAAATGTTGTACTTCCTATTGCTGCCATGTAACTCACTGATTCTCTATGGTTAATCGTGAAAGGGAAGGAACAGGAATGATGCAAACCTTTTTGTTCATACTTTGTTGAAAAAGTAATTTTAAAAACTCAGTTTAAATAAGGGAAATGTACAGTAATGCACACAACAGAGGCAGATGATGACAGTGCAGTCAAACACATTTCACATCCTGTTCATAATTCAAATGATACAGGCCTCTTCCCCAGCTCATTTTACTGACACAGTATTTCTGTAGGTTGTTCCAACGGCCTGGGAACAGGTATTGTCTTCTATTAAAAGAAAACAAAAAATGTATTAGGTGTATCTGTGCCTTGTTAGCGTTAAGTATTGCACTGAAATCAAAACATCATCTCTTTTGTTGTATTAATTTCACAGAGATATCAAAAGCTGGGTGGTGCATGTACTTCTGCCCAGCTACTTGGCTTAGGCTAGAGTAACTCAGTTGCAGAGGAGGAGCCTTTCCCACTCAACCCTCCTATTCCTTCTCAGATGAGTATTTTCTTCTGTGCAATAGTTTGCTTTTTCCCCTGCATCACCTATTTGCCATTCTCAGGGGTTGGCTTAGAAGGCAAGAGCACATTAATCAAGTCAGGATTTTCTATAATAAGAATCCCAAAACATATTATTTTCTGGGTTTTAATTCCATAACTAGTGGGTCTACATACAACATCTACTGCATAGTTTTTTCTTAGCAACAAGGACACATGCAACAGCCTAAGTTCCCAATTTCAGAGGCATTTTTATATCAATTTTACCTGCCAATGTATGTGAGGGAATGTGTCCGTGCTATTTATGACAGTTCATGTATGATGATTTTTCTATTTTTCTTTTACCTATCTGTATCCTAGAGGGAGTAATGAAAGCTTTATTGGTGGTATACAGGATATAGAACAACACACACACTAGTACAATCTGGGACTTACATTGTTTCTCTTTGGGATTTTAGCATGTCAACCCTAATTTCATTAGTACTGGATCCCCTGACACAGACCCCGTGACTTGCCTCTCCTACACAGTGCATGAATTTTCAATGCACAAGCAGAGCATCATCTGAGCACCCCACAACTGGTATAAGGAAGGAATCTTTTGTAAAATGTGAGGCCAGCAATCAGCACAGAAGAAAAAACTCATTCTGAAGCATAAGTGTAAAGCTAATCCTACAGAGACACGCTCTTAGAGTTGTTACATCTATCAGTATGCCTGCAAATGCATAAATATCCCATTATGATGGAACTGCATTCATATTAGATGGCTCTCCTTCTTATCAGTTAAATCAATATCTCTTTCCTTTTTCTGAAACAAAGTATTTCATACCCCTGTAGTCGATGCTCAGCCTAATTTTATGAAAATCTGACAAAATAATTAATTTTCACTATGTTCTGCATCCAACCAAGATTTTGGGCTATATTTAGGATGGCAACCCTTCCCCATCCCCATTGATACACTAATCTGTTTTCCATAAATCTCAGTGCATAAATACTGGAAGTTCATCATAAATATAACTAATAATGAATCCAGATCCAAAAGTATGAATAAACTATGCTCTGGAGTTTTTCCAGTTTTCAAAGAATAAGAATTTTGTCTGAGAAATAGCTGAAGAACCAACCATTTAGATGTGACAAAGAAATTTAATATTGTAATAGGAAATTTCTAAAATCAATATAATAGACAGCCTCTGCTGGATGCACATAAAACCCCTGAGTTAAACGACTGTGTCACTGAAGCATTCAGAGACAGGGGATGGTTGGAAGCCCAGCATGAGTTTGCTGTAGTGCTCTGCTGAAATGAAGCTTTTATTAAGCCACATATCTTACAGAAAGTTTCTTTATAGCACTTATTTTTTCTTTGTCCTAACTCTGTTTTCCAGAAGAACTTATCCTCAAATTTCAGAGGCTGAGACAAACTACCAGGCAGGAAAACAGGGAAAGCCTTATAAGTCCCTTAAGCAATATCAAATGAAGCTTTGTAGTAGGGATTTTTTTTCAAAATATAATTTTAAAAGGGAGATTTATCTATTTATATTTAAAACACCTGATTTTATGGGTGCCTAACATATCTTGAAATGAATAAAAAAAATAGCAGATGATTTCAAGAGTCGCATTAGCAAGTAACAAGCATGAAGTTTGCAACCCTAGCTCAAAAGTTTTTCCTTTCCCTTCATTCAGAATTTAATAATTATGGAGCTTGCATATAGTTTACTCTGAACTACTACACTTAATAAAAGATTCTACATAGTATTAGTATTCGTGGACATCAAACAAAAAACTGGCTGAGGATGGCATATTTCCCTTCTAACAGGAAAATTGTTGTGTGGAATCAGAAACTTCAAAAATAATGTTTAATATTTAAAGAAAAGTACTAGTCAAGGGTTCTTTAACTTCAGTAGATTTTATCATGTATTATTTACCTATTGGAGACTTGAACCTGTTCTATAACAAAAATGTAAAGATGGGTGCTGAAGTAGCCCTTCTAATTTTGTGAGAAACCTAAAGGAGGGGTTTGAGTTTATGATAACTTGATAAAAAGTAAGTGGTGGATTATGTTAGCAAAGAAAATATTTGATGGCATTATTATGTTTTTTATTTAGTTAGATTTAATTATTTTCACTCACACAGTCTGAATTAGGTATTTCAGAACTGAAGCTTAAAGAGCAGAGAAAAAAAAAAAATGTCCCTCCTCAGTGTCCAGGTATGGTCCTGCTCTCTGCTCTGCCTACCCACTACTGTGGCAGACTGAAACAGAAGCCTAGTTATACTGCAACAGGTGGACAACTCTAGGCATTAAGAAAAAAACTATGGGGAATTAAAATTGATTTTAAACCCACATATAAAAATTCTTCAATAAAATAGTATTATATTTTGGAGGGACCAATACAACAGAATTTCCAAACCCTCTGGCCAGAGCTGCCATAATGAAAAATCAAATGGGACAGGGGTACTCGTCCTCAAGAGTGCAGCAAAAACCAAGTAAGTTTAAACTTTTCTGGCATTACAAAGGCATGGCCTGCACATATTTTCTGTGAAGGAGTGTCAAGGTACGTGGGTCAAAAGACACATCTGAAATAAACAGTGTTCTTTCTCTGCTATTTGCCACAGTTTTCCTCCCACAGGCTGGGTGTTCCTGGCAGGTCCCAAGAGCTACCCCAGCAGAAGTGTAGCACACACAGCCTGGAGCAGGCAGCCCTGTGCAGCCCTGGCAGCACAGCTGACACTGGGGCAGAAGGCAGGGGCACTCCCTGACACTCAGGATGTGTTTTTCCTGCTGGTGAAGCACTCCTGAGCACCTGGCTTAGCTGCCTTAGGAGCATGAGGGATACTGTAAACGGCAGATCTATCACAACACTTAGGTATGCTAATCCCTCCTGACTTGAAATGTTACACTTTGTCTGAAGGGGAATCAATAACACACATTTCACTTGCAACTAATCTTCAGTACAACATCAATAAAGAATAGGAAGCATTAAGAAATGAATGGATTTGCTACTCTTAAAATTATTCAGAAAATATCAAATAAAGACTAACTTTAAATACTTTGCTATTTGTTCATGGTCATCCTTTAAGCAGAAAGATTTATTCAGCATTTATTCATTGAGTAAACTGCTGTGATTATTTTTTCAGTCATCAATCTCTTTTGCTTGAAGAGACATTCAAAGACCACGTACAGGGAACATTTTGTGAGTCGCTTTTCATATGGCTGGGAAGTCAGACAAGAGGAAGATGACCTTGCCTGACACAATTTCTTTATGAGACCATCTTCTCATTGATCTATGGCTCCACCGAGTAGAATTATGGTTTCAATACTGCCCTTGGAACACGGGGCAAGTCATGTCATGAACATATATTCTTCCCTGTCAAACATTTAACTGATCCCATGGTTTGCAGAGCCAGTGCTATTACTTCCAAATTTGATTTGCATGTTTTCAGCAAAGAGGTGACTACGTCTGTACATGATAAGTAGCTGCACCTGCCTTCAATTTGCTCTACTACATCTAATTTCCTAAGTGAGTAGTTCAAATACTAAAAGATGGCAATCAAAAACTAGCAAGGTTTCAGAAGCAAAGGTAAAGATTGGATTACTCTCAGCTTTCAACTTGTGTTTCCCTGGCCTTGTCCAATTTCTTGACTAAAACGGGAAAATAAAGATTCAGCTCTGCTAAAAATAGTTGTCATCTGTTCACTGGGAAGCTGCAGGGTAGACAAATGTTTCATCAAGACATGATGCTTCATTCTGGTAACTCAGCTTTATGACCATTGTTTAAACACTGACAGAGAATTTATTCTAACTTATGTTAGAATTACACAGGAGTGTAGAGTTAATGTATGTTTATGTGAATCCCAGAAAATACATCTGCTGGTTTAGTTTTAACCACTTTTTCTGTTTGTGGTTATGAAGCAAGGGAACCTGAAAATAAATGGGAAGTTGGACGAGAGCAAACGCAGATCTGACCAATATGGTTAATGCTATGTTCTCCCTTTATTCTGTCTAAAATGGCAGGTTATATACACTTCTACATAGTTTACATTCACAGGGGGTTTTTCATTGGCACACAGCACAGGGAAGAATGCAAACACTTATTGTTGAACAAACTCTTAAGGCAGCTACTGTGTTCACACTAATTGCTATGCTTGTTAACTGCTAAAAACCTACTATCTCTTGTTAACACCTTAAGCTGTAACTCTATCTGTGCCAGCTTTGGCACTGAATTTCTACCTGCGCCACTAGCTCCTAACAGGCCTCAACGATGAGGCCCAGTCTGGGTGATTCAACCACAGTCCAAATACAAACTATATCCATCTTCCCTAAAAAATTCTGCAACAACGTTATAAACAAACTTAAGAGAAATAAAACTTTGATATCTTTTGTGCAGTTCATATTTAATACTTGATTCAATCACTATTGTCTGTTTGGTGGGACACATTTGAGCCCCAGTTGAAAGCAATTTCAATCACCAGGATGAACATACCTCAAAGCATCAAGACACCACAACACACTCCATGCTGGTAAATTAAGCTCGGTCACCTGAGAGCAAAAATTTACTTATGCCTATTGCTTTCAATTGGAATATTAAATCAGACACGTATGTGAGCTCTCAAAATGAGAAAAAACTTTCTTAAGTTGTACCTGTAATTTGATATAATTTTTTCCAATGGAAACAGAAAGTTCAATAAAGCTTTCCAAAATTAGTATTTAGAAATCATTATTCTCTCAATGTTTTGTTGTGGCATCTATGAATTGCTGTATAAATCTTATGGTCTTCATTGCAAAAGAAAATTCACTCTGAAATAGTCTAAAAGATAATGTACAGAGAACAAAAGCCATGATATAATTAACTAACAGCATGCTGAATCCCTAAATAGAGGGTCAAATATAATTTCCTATTATTTTATATTAAAATATTTATTCTTTTTTTTTCCATTACAGCATGATCTTCTACTTATACTGCACTTCCCCAGTTTTCATAATGTATTTATGTAGGCCTGAGCCTATTTTTCTACCTATTTGTCAAATTCTCCAGTCTGCCACTCCATCACAAAAAAAGAAAAGGATAACAATATATTTTGGTGCTACCGAAAAGTAAGGTTAAGGTTGTTAAATCAGACAGGAAAAGATAAAATTTGGAAAAAAGAAATTAGATGATTTATCTAATATGGTTGGAAATAACACTAGGTAAAAAGGCACGAGTTTTAATACAAAAATCTTCAGAAAAATGTAGGAGTGCAAAGAAGAGAGAGCATTTAGTACAATTTTGTCAAGAGAAAATGAAAAGTCTTAGTTGTAAGTAATTACATGATTCATTTTTCTTCATTCAATTTAGATTTGCTTAGGCGTAGTATTCACCATGTAGAAAAGTGACAGACAGTATGTGTGAATAGATGGATACTGTCTGCATAAGCATATCAGCTTTTCAAGACCATGCTACCATTTCCAAGCTCATGCTAGCCATTTGTTCTCCTCAAGCTGGATTGCAATATGAAATGCTTCTCCCTTAGAACATCTCATGTCTTGTATAATATCACTTCCAAACTTACAGCTGAAGTCATTTTCAGACTATGGTCCCTAATGCAACCTCAGTGCAGATAAATGGGCTCTCCTAGAAATTACTTCTTTAAAGACACATAATGCATGCCTGGACAGCATTGTCTTTAAGGGGCCTCATGGGTTCTCCAAGTTAAAAGAGCATAGAAAGAAAAAACACTTGCTAAATAAAGTCAGAGTAGCAGAATAAATTTACTACCTACTAAAATTATAATTTCATTAGTAATACGATTCATTTATTTATTCCTGTTTTAAGAACTGCACAATGGCTGAATATGTTGCTGACAATATTTTCAATTTGACAAACTTACAGGTTCCATCATCAGATATTCCCACAACAGAAGGTCAGTACCTGAAATTTCCTTGCATGTTTAAAAGAAAAAAGAAACTTTAGTACCAGGGTAAGCTAAATTAAGACGGGAGAGCCCACTGAGCCATTAGTCTTTAGAAACTAGTCCTAATCTGAACATTTACAGAAACAATCCCACCTGGTAAATATTTGCTAAACCCACAAAAATTGTTTACTAGTTTCAATTGAATAATCAGCACCAAAACCTCACATTATCTTTTTTATCTCAGGAAAGAAAATGAACCAGATAAAAAAGGGACAGCAACTCTAGCCAGAGCAAATCTGCAATAGCTGTATGGTGCATGCAGGCTCCCCTTCACTTTGGCAGCATGATACATGCTCCAATAGAAAAAAGGAGTAAGACGCATCTCAGGAACTGGCCCAAACAGTGGTGGTTCAGGTTTTTGTTTCTAATTAAAACTTCATAGAAACATATTGATATTGCTTTATTAGCAATTTCTTTTGGCCCACTATTTTCTCAAGTGTCAGTTGCTTGAAAGGGACAAACTTTACACATTATCAGCTCTTTCAACAAATTAGAAAAACAAATATGAACATAGTATACCATATTCCTATATAATGAAAAATTGATTATAAGCAAAGAATTGCATACTGTGCTAGTGTTGTAAATTACTTCCTCTGTGGCTTTTACAACATTGCCTATGAACATAATTGAATGTCACTAGTTTATGTTTGCAAATACAATCCCAATGACATTGCACCTGGGAGCGTGCACACACAGTCATCTGTTAGAGAAGGATCTAAACATATGGCCTGTTGATTAGGGTCTGGCCCCAAAGCTATCACAAAATCCTCCAGCCAGTTTTCTGCCAGACTAACCCATCACAATAATTCAGCTCTATCAAATAGGAGCTTCTCAACAGCAAGGGAGAAAGTGTATAGCATTTGAAACAGCCACTTCAGACCCATACACTAAACATTTGAGAAAGCAAAGGTCAGAGGCACTCCTCCTACTGAGAGAAAACTATATTGAGTCCTATCCTACATTTTTATTCATCTTACTAGGCTGGCCTGTTAAGGTACAGGCTTTACTTTCTACTTCGATTTTGCAGTAGCACCCTTCTGCAGCAAAATTGTAACAATGAGATTATCTTTTTAAGTATATGGGTAGTACTTTTATGTTCAAAGTTAAGCTGATTCCTTAAATATAATTGGACCTCGTATGCATGGTTCCCATCAGCTCTTTCAGGCAAATCTGTGGCTCACAGATGCAGTGCACATGCAAGCACTGCACAGGCAAAACATGCCTCTTCTTCTCATTTCTGCACGTGTTTTTTTGAATAGGATAGTAATTAAAATTCCACAGAAATTAAACTGCTTGTGAAAATGAGGATGAATTCCTGGGAATTCAAACAGGATAAGATATTTAAACTTTAAGTCAATAGCTTTGGAAAAAATATTTTCCACTGCTAAATACAAGAGTTTGGTGTGTTTAAAATGAGATACAGCTCTTGACAATCACCAAGGTTTACTGCGGGGTTCCACACTTCAAAAATAAAGGTCTACTTGTACGTTTTTTTGAAGAAACAGCAATCAGATTAAGAACTAAGCACCTGTTGGAAATGCCAGAATCCATAAATTAGGGCAGTGTCTGTTGGTGTCTGTTATTACATTTGAATTTGAAACATCTACCCGAAGTAAATTGCAGCATTTGGGCTGTTACTTTTGTCATACCTTCCAGTAAAAGCTGGCTTAGTTTGATCCTGCAATGCTTTTAAATTAATAACTGTAAGTGAACGTGTGCAATGGCCATGGCTCACGCAATTTTACTTTGTAGAAAATAAAATAGTCAAACTTGGTACTGTGGTAGCCTGCTGTTAGAACATATTGAAAGGAGAAAGAAGTTCTTTCTAATGAACCCTTAAAGTGAAATGTTCTGGAGGACAAAAATATTCAAGTTACTAGCTGACCTTTAGAGTCATATAGGAGAGGATGTGCATAATGCATTATTCTGTCGGATATGCATTACTTATTATAAAATAATGGAGGCTTCAGTACTTTACATGTGACCATTAGAAAGATCAGAACATAACCCAGCCTTCGTGATATAATTGAGTGCTGCAAAAATATCTCTAATGATTAATATACCAGACATTATGCAATGCTCCTGTAAGGTAATTTTGTCCTGACACAGAATAATGATTGTTACAGAACTTCTGCAGTTTGAGACACATTAGGCCTCTAGGCTACACAGCCAGTTGTAAAGCTGTACGTGGGTGGAGAAATTTCTAGTTGACATCCTAGTATCTCCAACGTGTTTACATTAAGCCAATAAGAATTTTAGAAACTCATCTATACAGAACTGCGCAATTCTCCCTTCAGTGTGCAAGATGAAGATCCTTCAAAGCTAAGAACAAACACCCTCTTTCACACAGTGCCACTCACACACAAGCAAGGCTCTGGCCTGACATAAATGGGGGAACAGACACAAGAATTGTTTCTGTCTTAGTACTTCCCTGGGAAAGGACTAGAAAAATCCAGTAGTTTATAACATCTGCTTCAGCTTAGGCAGGGCCAAATTACTGGTAGAGATGAGCAACGAAGAGCTGCACACCACCCTGGTAACATTGCCATGTCACCAGCTCAGGCAGAAGGAGAGCTGGGGCACAGTCCCTCACCTCGCCTCTCCCTCCACGGCACCACTGTCAGGGCTTCAGCTCCTGCCACCCACCGAGCTCCATCCACACCGAATGGGCAGATAGAGAGAGAGAAAGCAAAGGGCTGGTGTGAAACAGCTGCAGACAGAGAAATGCAGAAATGTATTCTTTCTGTTAAACAGTTTGAGAAACAACAATACAAACTGATATCCAAATCTGTCACCCAGCTGGATTGTTTTGCTGCTTGTTTTGACATAGAATGAATTCTTGTGGTTCATATGAGGACAGCTTTTCATGAACAGCAGTTTGATACTTGTTCCATGGTTTGAGGATCTTCTTCTGGGGTGCCACATTGGGCTATTGCTTGTTTGCAATTTGGGTGGTAAGCATTTGCAGGGCACACATGGCAATCTGCTCTGACTGGCAGGAAGGGATGGCAATGCTTATGAAGCCAGTCCTTTGAAACAACTCAGAACAACCAAAATCACTACTATGGTAATAAAACTCGAGCTCATATTACTTCAAAACAAGATTAGAAACCATTTCAATTGACAGAATTAAAAGTTTTTGTTTATAAGCACCCAAAACTGGGGAAATTTTTTGCACCCATATACTGTAAGTATTGTAATTAGTGTTTTATTTGCTTCTAGCTAGTAAGAAAAAGATTGCTATTACTTCAGAAATTAAGTATATACCATCTAGTCATTCATTTCCAGAGACAAAATCTGAAAGAAAAAGACAGCCATTATTTGTGCAAACACAGGAGCTTCAATAACCAGAAGCAAATTTTCTTGCTAAAGCATACAGCAACACAGGACAAAGCAACATTATAAGAAAGGAGTTGAGAACAGATACCCTCAGACAGCCCTCAGAACTGAATCCTGAAATTAGAAAAAAGACAACTAATAATTAAGATATTCTTTCCAATGATAATTAAGATATTTAACTAAGTTATGAATTTAAATTAAATTGCCCAATTAACGCCTTCATTTCTAAAGCTATATATTTTTCAGCAGAAGACAGGTTTCTTTTCACACTGATTCACAATGAAGACAGAAAAGCTGGTGTAAACTAAGCTAGCTTTCTCTAGGAGCCATAGTTGGAGGGATTTTTTTGAAAACAGCTCAATATTTTTTAAGTCACCCACTCCCATACTTTGGTATTAGCTAGCAAGCACAAACATCAGACAATACAAATGAAAGGACAATGTGTTTCATAATACCAGACAGACAGAAATCAGAAGTTTAACAACATATTGTTAAAATAGGAAAATATTATCAAAACCAAAATACTTTATTTTGGAAAAACCTTACAAAAAAACCTTACAAGATACTTTGACCAATCAGGGGTTTTAATTATTATTCTGAAAACCAATGGAATGGAAGAATTCTTCAAAAGGAATGAGATTTTTTTTTTTTTTTTTTTTTTTTTAAATAAAAATTTTTGTTCTCATCCTCCAGGGCTGTACAATGTTCCCAATGATCAGACCTAGTAACCTAGTAATCAGAAGCAGGAAAAGAGAGCAGCCCTCCATAACCTTGTACTTCATAGCTGGATCAGCAGCACTTTGTAGCAGATATTCCAGTAGTTGGATTAAATCTACAGTTCTAGAAATATTGCCCTTTTGGTATGCTTGGGGAATAGCATTTACCGATTGTGAAATGAGAAAAAAATTATACTTAAAAGCAAAAAAACCCTTTTAAAAATATAAAAATTATTTAATTTCTCTTTTTCTGGAACAAATTAAGAACATACTAAAATATTGTAGCTTGGGGCAAAACAATCAAATAGCTGAGAGGCAGCTGACAAATTGTAGTTTCAGTGATGGCATTGTTGAGTGAAATTAATTCACTCCTAAATTTCTTTTGGCAGTAGCCTTTGACTAGCTTTTTAGCCATGTCTAATGGAGATCCTTTACACTGAAATTGTAAAATTACCAATCCAAAAAATTGAAAAATACTGAATAAACTGCACTCACCTTCTTCCTGGCTGATGGGACAGCATGCCTAAACTTCAGCATGAGTTGGCAGGGAAAGTCCATTTAGGGAATTTTCAGACATGACTTCTTTTTCGTTTTTCATTTGGAGATTTTATCCACTTTTCCCTTTTTCTTGGCATTATGATGTAGATGGAGTCGTTCAACTCCATCTTTTCATGGGCTTAAATCACCCATGATGAAGCATTAACAAGATGCTTCAACAGTTAAAGAAGCTTAAAGAAGCATCAACAGTTATAGATAGAAGTGCAAAGGAAAATGTGCAAGTGATTCAACAAGAATAGAAAAATTAAGATAAATACAAAACTATGTTTTTACAGAAGCCATGTATGGGAAGCAGAAATAGCTTGGAGACAGTTTGCATGGTTCTACTTTTATGTGCTTCTAGTATGGACACTAATTAATTTTATGACATTTGACATTTTCTTCACTAGCTAGAATTCACAGTGCCATGGTTGCTGATTTTTTGATTTATAAATAAAACAAAGATTAGAAACTTGCAAAATTTAGCATATTAGTAAATTAAATTTTAAATGTGCATTTTAAAGTACTGTTTTGTTGCATAACTAATGCAGAAGATGCTGTTAGCATTTGCTTTTCAAGTCTGCAGTTGTTACCACATAAATAGTGGCTATAGTGTACTCCCTTCTTTCATTAGCTTATTCATAGCTTCCTGTGAATAAGCTGATGCATCTCTTCTTCTTCAAGTAAATATTTTAAGTGTCAGAGTCCTAAATTCAACTCCAGTATTGATTACAAGGCATATTTTATTTTAGTTCTGTATGCATAGAATAAAACCAAAAAATCTCAAAGTATCAATGTTTTAAACTAAGAGATTATGTTCTATTATGGTGACAGGGATGCAGGCACTAGAGTGCACTGGGAATAGACAGTTTCATAAGAATTTTACTGTGCAAAATTTACAGATTAATCCATTTGGGTATGTTTACCTGCTGTCACCTGCTTACACCTTGTCAAAATGAGATTACAATGGAATGTATTTACATATGTATTTTCACCAAATCCAGAGATTTTTGCAAATAAACCAGATTACTACATTTATTTACAAAGAAATCACATTAGTAAAACTTGGACTACAGTAGTCACTGCTGTTGCAGTGCTAAAACCATCGTAGTCCCTTCCGTGATATAATTTTCAGTCAGAACTGACAGGGCTGGCTTTTATTTTATGCTATCAATGTGCCATTTCCTGGACAGAAATGCTAAAGAATATATGAAGAATTGAGAAAGGAACCACAAGACTAAGCAATGTTTACTAGGTCTTGAAAAGCAGGAGTGGAGGAGAGTGGGTTTGGGGTGAAGCAAAATAACCAACAGAAAGGAGTGATGCTTTAGCTAATGCACAGCACAGATGAATACAGAAGCTCCAAATATCACTGAGTCATGTATCACCTTCTAAGAAAACCAGTATTTGTGCTACCATATCTTTGTTTCTCACTTAGTGCTACACACTGTAGAACTTACCCAGTTTTAATGAAGTGTTTCTAGACTTCATAGTCAAATAAGTTCCAGGGAGACTTAATATAACCAGAGCTTGCCAAACCCCAAGATCTCTACTTCTATTACTACTGTTACTTCTGGTAAAACAAAAAATAAACAAACAAACAAACCCCAAAACCTAACCAACCAAACAAAAACTAACAAACAACAAAAACTACTTTGTAACATTTGGGAGAAAACAGAACCGACCACAAAAACCAGAAACCAGAGGCAGAGAAAGATAACAGAAGACAGCCAAATATCTCATTACGTTGGGTCACTCAGCATTTTACAGGATGAAATTATGTAGCTAATCCCTATGCTGCTATTTTGTCTTTGTTATTTCTGGACCACAGAAAATCTCCCAGTGGAAAATTCAGATAAACAAGGGTATGCTAAAATTATAAGTCATGGTTTTGACCAATAAAATAATAAACAATAATAATAATATTAATTCCTTTTTCTGTCATTAAGAAGAATATTTAAATATATCAGAAAGTTACTAAGGTATTAAGAATAAACACGGGTCATAAGACCTTAAAATTCAGCCTAAGCAGCATATGTGCACATTTTACCACCTAACATCAGATTCTAGATTTACAGTAGAAATTACTGAACAAAAGAGAAAGCTAAAATTTTAAGTGAAATTTAGTAGAGAAAAATGTCACAGGGCAAAATCATTATTTAAAGTAACTCCAAAGAGAAAAAGAGCAATCCAGCTAATTTGAAGACTGGGCTAGCTCAAAAAGCACTACTATTCAGTAGTGTCTTACTATTGCTCTAGCAGATGGCTAAGACTGTATTAGAGCTCCAGAACATTAGACTGGATGCCAAGTACCCCAAACAAAACACCAAACGCATTTATTTACTGATTTCTAGTCTCTGCCACAGTACTGCCATAGTGAAGATACTCAGTCTTCTTTGATGGAGTCACAGGTAAATGAGACTTTAGAAATTGACTGCCACATGTGTTTAGCTACCACAGAAGCTCAGCTCTTTGGTGAGTACCACACCAACAGTACAGCTAAACTTTCTTTACCAAACAAGTGTTTGAGATTAACTGGTAATTACAGTTACTAACCTTCTCCTCAAAGAGCAAAGGAAAGAATACAAATTCCACTGAAAGTCTGCTTCTGTTGCTTTATTTCTTCAGGCTTTACATGGAGTGGCAAACTCCAGCAACAGTATTCCATCCCACCTGAACAACTGAACAGAGAGAGCAAACATTGCAATATTTAAAAGCTAGCTGTAACTGCTTGGAACATTAGGAAAATATGCTTTTACCTATATGTGATAAATAATGATATTACTTCTTGTGACTACTTCGTCAGAGTAACTTTGGGTTACTCTGAGTTACTACATGTTCGTCTCTTTTTACCTGCAGGCTGCTCAAATGTCCCAGCTTTTCAGTGCATTCCTTCATCTCCTTACATGCACTGCCTTTAATACAAAAAGAACCAAAATCATCTTGATTTGATTTAATGTCACTGAGCCAAAGTGGTCCCTCAGATGTTCTGATCACTTAAGACAGCTTGCACTATGTACGAGTCATGGATCCTACCACCAAATCTTCAAATTAGGGGACAAAACTACATTGTCCAACCGAGTTTAAGGAAGATGTAACAACATGTTACAAGAATTAGTGAAGAGCAGAAACAGAGTGATTTTCAAGTCTTTTAACAGTGCCTCTGTTTTAAAAGTATCTCCAAGTTTCAGAGGGTAGAGAAATAGAGATTTCTAAAGGAAGCACATTTAAAACTTTCAGCGTTCAGAAATGGGGAAAAGTGAAGTCAGGATTCTTAAGAACCATCACAACTGTCAGGGCACTGGAAAACTCATTTGTTCAGCCCCTTCAAAGCACGACTGATAACAGTTGGAAATACTATGAGTGAAATACAGACTTTGTGGAACTCCCATTGTACATGAATTTAGATTCACTGATGTTCTCATCACAGAGTTCAGTCGCATTTACTGCTTATGAAACTAGTCTGATGAATTCAATTACTGAAGGAAGTCTGGTTTTAATTCTTAGAACTACTACTTCTTTCAATTTAAATTGATTAATAATAAAAGTTACAGTATTTCAGAGGAACAGCATATAAATTAATTATAAATTGAAGCCCTAGCCCATGGCAATAAGATACAAAGCTCTCCTTCATGTCAGCTCAGATGCAGCTTTCAAGTATATTGTAAAGGTACTTCTTCTGGATAAATATTTTACGTTATAGATATAAATTACAGTTTATTGCCAGCTGTTTAAAATATCTATGATTTGGTAAGATGAGTCTTGCTAACCCCCAGCTGTCTCCCATTTAGCTGAATTGGAAAAATACTGGGTAAATTGCTGCCCATGGAGCACAAACAGAAGCAACTGAAGTACCCATAATTTGTTGGAGTTTTAGATCATCCTAATTTAGATCTTTTTCAAAAGACATAATGTAAAGTAGACGCTACTTAATCGCCACCCTGATAAATAGCTCTACTGGGAAGATAATACAGTTAGTAAAAGGGTAAATTAAAAGCAAACTGTAAGAGCCAAGCTGCATCCATGGTATACCCGATGTGTTTGGAATGAAGCTGTTTGATGTGCTGATCATAGCAGTGCACACTGAACTGCCACCACACAGGGCACAGCTGTTTGTCATCTTCAGGGGACTGCCTCATGCTCTTGAATTCATATTTACAAACTGCACTGATATAATCAAAGAAAAGCTAGAAAGTTTCTTAATTCACTGTGCTCTTGGATAACAATATAAACAGCATTCATGTGCTCTTAATGGGGACCTTAAACTTTTTTTCATAGGTTTTATCATATGAAAAACTACAATAAGTGGGGATGCAGTCAGGTGATGTACCTGAGTTACATGCCAAGGTAGCGGCAGGCAGGAACTCTCAACAGAAGAGAACTGACAGTACAGAAGAACCTGTTATGTCTCAGCAAGTCTGTACCAATGTCTAACTATTTTTGACATTTTTTGTGATTTTTCTATATGTTAAGCAGAGAAAACATATGGGGTGAATACTGGTTCATACTACACTCTGTCAAAGGCAGCTGTAGACTGCTAGACACTGCCACCAATAAGCAAAAGTTGCAAGCTCAAGAACCAAGAAATACATAGATTTTCAATGTTTCAGAGCCAAGTATTTTATTCTCCATTAAAAGAAAAAAAATTGTATTTCCTTTTGAAGTCTATTTATAACCACAAATGCAATTTTGTCCTCTTTGAGTAGTTAAAACCTTAATTTCTGGCTTTCTCATTCAGAAGATATTCTTCACAGAGTGATTTTTTTAACTATTACAATCCCTTTCCATGATTCTTAACTGGGGGTGAGCCTTTCCCCTTTCTACAGGGTGCAGTGATGTCCCGATTAGGAAAGAAACAGAAGGCAGTGGCGGCAAGAGAGAAGCAAAAGAAGGAAAAGATGCAAGGAAAGGAGACAGAACTGCAGAAGGTAGAAGAGTGGCTGACAGGCCTGGAATCCCCCAGGACCACAGTCAGCAGTGAAGAGAATTACCTTGTGGAAAAGACACAGCTGGCAGGAAAGATGTCAACGGCAGGAGGTAGAGAAAAATGCAGGCAGGAGGAGAAGCTAGTGAGACACTCTGGGACAGGTGTCTCAGAGTGGGAGGAACACAACGGGGTAAAATGGCCAATGACTTGCAAATGTGCACGCAGCCCACAAATTAATGTATCATTTGATTACCCCTATCAGTCCAAAATGGTTTCCTTGGACACCAGTCCAAGGGAACATGGAAATTACCTCTTCACTCACTGACAGGCATGGTTCGAGCACACACCTTCTACCCTCATGCCCAAGGGTATTAACCAGTCATTACCTCACATTTTCTTGTTTCCCTAATGGGCCCTGTTTCATCTCCCTGGGTAGTGAGAGCTGCTTCACAGCACACCCACAGCAGCAATCTGTAACAGTGCACTTAGCCAGGCAGCAGGGGTACTGAATAATGAGCCCATCTGTGCCATCCTTGCAACCCTGTCCTAAAAGCACTGGTAAGCTCCAGAAGTAATGTTCTCCAGGTCCTCCCTCTAAGCAAATTTCTAAGTAGCAAAGGATTACTCTTATTGTTAGGGTGTTTCTTGTACAGTGTATAAAATGAAGTGGGTTTTTGCTTTACTGTTTAGGCAATGAAAAGTATTTCGCTGTTTTTTGCATTGGCAGATAATAATAAAATGTCTACTTGGAATAACACCATTACGAAAAGGAGCATTTCCTCTTCCATATTACATCACAGGACATACCCAATTAGTGGCAAAATACTTGATAATCCCTATGTTTACCCTCAGATTAGAATGTAAATGTGAAATAGCAATTTAGTGGAAAGCATTTTAATATAGGCATTCAAGAGCAATATTCTGAGTTCTGCAATGGAAAAAAATAAAAATAAAAAAGGGAGAAAAACATTCCCTTGATGCTCCAATACCTTTCCCTCCTCTGTTCCTGTAAAAAGAAAATGCAGTTCTTTTTCATCCAGGAGTAACTGGAGCTTTAAACAAATTAAATGCTTGGGAGTGAAATCTATCTTTTATTCTGAATCAAGACATGGGTCAAGCAGATTTCTGACCAATGGGATTTCTGACCATTAAGTGCAACCATATTTTCACTTGCCTCAGTTCCTTCTAGGATCAAAGCTGAGGCTGTCAACCTTAATTTATGTTTAGATATTAAAATATTTCTAGTATAATTATGGATTTTTAAGGAACTGTCACTGAGCAACACCTGAAACTTTCTCAGTTTACTAAATTATGGCAGCATTTTTTCCCATCAGATACTAGTTCAGCAATCCTCCTCATGTCTAATTCTTTGACAGCAATTCAGCTTTAGATGGCTTGTAATAGGCTCTGCCTGAATTCTGCCAAGATTGAATTGTTATTGATTGGTATGAGGCAATGGTGTAGAAGGGTGCATTTCCACAGCTTGTATTTGGATGGGTCAGATCTTTTGACAGCTGATTTTGTTAGAAAACCTGGGGTCATTGTGGGCACTGATTATTACACACCCTTGCATTTCTTCCGTGACTGCAAGCTCAGCTTCTTACTCTTAAAAAAACACAAGTAATTTTCTTTCTAAGGTCTATATAGAGGCTCTTTTATGTAGGAAAGGACATTATAATCAGTGCATTGGAATTTGTACATAAGAATTATAATTGCTATGTTCATACAATTGTAACAATGCAAGATGCCAAGTGCCAGTTTCCTACCTGGGCACAGCCTACCCGCCCTCATGAAGCTTCCTTGTAAGCCAATTTTCCCCCATCACTACAAGCTCAGCTTCTCACTCTGCAGATGTTGCAGGTCTCATCACCGGTGTGTTAGACAAACCCATCCCTGTTCGATTTCTACACTTATAAATGCCAAAATACACCAAGTCAACAAAAATTTATGTATTTGACTTCAGAAGATGAAATTATGTAATTAGTAACATTACACTGATTTTATTACTGTTTCTTTGATTTAAATTGTTAGTGGTTCAAACATCTTAATTTCAGAGTGAATTATATAATTGTTTTTTGTTGCTTGTTTATCCATTTTTTGTATAATTAGGATGCAGTAATTTACTTTATATCTCTTTAACTTAATTGAGTTAATAACATCTGCTGAGAAGCATGATGTCACACTCCCAACTACTTGGCTGGAAAACTCCAGAAAGAGCTTTCATTGGACGTAAGAATTTCAAAGGGCAGCTATTCTTCTAGACCTGTAACTCTGCAAAAGTTAGTTTTGTTCAAATGACACAGCTGCTTCCATATTTTTGTGCTTCTTTTACTGCTCTTGTGATAGATCATATTCAAAAATCCTTCTTGACATGGCATGGTTGTCCCTGATGATATTGTTATCACAAAACACTATCTAGTGTGTCAGTAACAGTAAAGAGGAGCAAGGACAATCTGTATTGAAAAAGAAAATCTTACCTTTCAGTTAGTGTCTAATAGCTGAAATTTCTTCCCTTGAACTCTATCAATGCAGCCAGTATAGCCCATCCATCTCCATTTTATCAACCCTTCACTTTTCCATGAGCCAGCCAGTCTGGAAAGGACTCCACCCCCACTTGGACCGTGTCAGGCAGGACAGGCTCACCTGCAGTCTGGGTCCCAGAGCACTGCAGGATGTCTTTGGCACCAGCTGCTGATGAGAAGGATACATTTGTCATGTGCTGTAGGACGGGTCAGTGTCTCACCCAAAGTGAAGTCCCATTTGGCATGCAGCACTGCTCAAGGGATCACAAAAAGGCAATTTGTGTGTCCCTGGGCCACACAGTATCTCAGGCACAGTGAATAGGATTTGACTGGTCTGGTGTCATTGTCATAAAGTTATTATGGAAAATCAAATAAATTCTATATATTAGGATATTAATGACAGTCAAACAGCATCAACATTAAGGGAAGTGCCACAAAAAATCATCTGAAAAACAGAGCCATGAGTACAGTAACTATAAATATTGGAGAGCCTTAAGACCTAAATCTTGGCTTGCCCTAGAAGTTAAATCCCAGAAATAAAGAACACTCCTAATAATTCCTAGAATCCATGGAGGTACTCACAAGGAACTTAGACAACTATAAAAAAATCCACATCTGTCAAAAAACATGCGTTCTGGCTCCTGGATGTCCAGTGCACATATAATCTTTCTATCCTCAAATTTTTGATAAATATTAACTTGCTGATCTTTATATGTCATATAGAGGGAAAGTTATGTAATTGCCATTTTTCAGCTGTAAAATAGAGATGTTGAAGCTAAGACAATAATGAAGGAAACTGCATCAACCACTAGTGTAGTCATGGAATGCTATTCATAAAACTGCCTGCGACAATAAAAGAAAACACCACATGGTAAAAATGAAACCTTATAATCTTAGCTGGGAAACATAGCTGGGAAACACTAAAAATGTTAATTTGTGGATGGACCAATTAATAAATGAAAAGTCAGGGTGGAAAAATTAAGCTACATGAGGTGAAGAAAGAAGTTCAGTATAATTTCGGTCATGCCAAGACAGAACCACTCTCATCACAGCCCCTCAGACATCAGTCACTAGATAACACATTCACCTTGCACCTACAGCCCATGATGCTCTCTGACTTGCCAGCATGGGACACCCAGGTGCAGTGCTGTCTGTGTTCAGAGCAGGTACAGACAACACTGCACAGCTGCTGGTAAGAATTCCAAAGGATCCAGTAAGTGTAGTTAAGGTTAAGTTAAGGTAGTTCTTTTAGAAGGTGACTGGTGTTAGCCCTTTCTGCCCCACAAGGGCAGAACTAGAGAGTGTCCAAGCAGAAACAGGATCCATAGGAAACTGAGGAAAAAAAAGGGCAAAAGTCTGTAACATGCAAATGAGAGTACTCAGAGCAGAGCAGCCTTAATCTAGACCAATCTGTTGTGGAGAGGGATAAGCAGTTTACCCCTGAAAGTGCCGTGGTTTTTGAAACCTAATACGACCACAGTCTGAGGCTGAGATATATCTGTTAAATGCAAGTGAATACTGAAGTCCTGTATTCTGATCCACTGCAATATTAATTTTGAAAGTATCTGTACAATTTAACCTTCCAGTGCCACAGCCAGCAGCAAGACTTCCTAAATTAGCAAAAGTAATAAACAGGAGCCTCATTAAATCTTCCTCTTCCCTGATTTTTTTTTTTTATTCTTCTAATGAAGCTCTCTGTCCTGTAACTCCCCTCATTTTCCTAATTCTCTCTTCATCACTGATTTCTTTATCCTTTGATATGACGGAGTATAGTGTCATAAGGAAGGTAGAGCTACATTTTCTAGAGGGCAGAGCATGAAAAGGACAGGAAGGCATGTTGTTCTCAAAACTGTGTCTCAGCAAGGCAGATGGCTCATTAATGTACCAGTCTTGCCCTCTCAGCAAGGAAAAAACACACACTCACTTACACAGAGGGGTCAGCCTGCAAGCCATGCTCCCTCTGGCAGCTCAGCTCTATCTGCTTCTGTTCAAGCTGTCTTCTGTACTACTTAGGTTCACCTTTATGCAGCAATGAAGTGAAAGGCTCTTTAAAAGATGTCAAGACAGCTCTTGATGCACTCCTTATAGCTTTGAGTCTTTAGCTAGAAACTCTTGAGAGCCCCTTGAGAATAGAAAAAAAACCCAACCCCTTGGTATCATGTTCCTCTGCAGACATCATTACCTCAATTAAACAAAACAGAAATAATGTAATTTACTGAGAGCTAATTACACCAAAAAAAAAGAGTTTAACACAAGCTGGCAACAACGAAAAGCTAATATAATTCACTCTGAAATTAAGATTTTTACAAACACCCCCGGCTTCTATCAAAGCAAGTAATAAAATAAGTGTATTGTTACTAATTATAGCAGTTCATCTCCTAAAGTGAAATACATACAACTGTGATGACCTTATATATTTTGACAAATGAAACTTGAAAGAACAAACATAGCTCATCAGTTCAGTTTCCCCAACAAGGAAGCAGGGTCAAGGCTACAGGCATATAGCTTTCCCTGCTTTTCTAACTTTAAAAAAAGTGTCAAAAGCACATTGACAAAGTCTGACAACCACAGATGATTCCAGGAAAGAGTTTGCCAGTGTATTTTCCTTCTTATTTTCATTTGAAGAATTGAAATAAATTTCTGTTATGACATGGGTTGCCCCATCAGGACGTCATTGACTATTTGCTAATGGAATGTGCATTGCTCCCTGCACAGCTGCTCCTGAGCTCTCCTTCTGCAGTGCCTTGGAAACAGGTGAAATACTTCCATACTCTAATACCACCATCTTTTTACA
>JANPWX010000080.1:3534081-3688784 GCA_024734555.1 Trochalopteron elliotii | reverse complement strand
GAAGAGAAGAGAAGAGAAGAGAAGAGAAGAGAAGAGAAGAGAAGAGAAGAGAAGAGAAGAGAAGAGAAGAGAAGAGAAGAGAAGAGAAGAGAAGAGAAGAGAAGAGAAGAGAAGAGAAGAGAAGAGAAGAGAAGAGAAGAGAAGAGAAGAGAAGAGAAGAGAAGAGAAGAGAGTGTATGGTCTGTGTTTCTTACACGTTTCTACAGATGCATTATCTGTGGGCCTGATCTCAAGGAAAAACGCTCAGAATCACCTGAGTTTCACAGACACTGTGACGTTTTCCAGCATTTTGCAGAAAAAGGCTGATTGTTTCTCTATTTATTTTTAAATCAGCTCAGATGACTAATAAAACCTATCCTGTCTCCTGCAGATCAGAATCCAGACATGTTGGTAGGGCTCTGGTGGTGGAAAAAGAGAAAAATGGATGTGAGACTTCCCTCTGGAGTCACACAGATCCTGCGGTCAGTGGATGCCTGCTGAGACCCCCCTTCCTAATTGATTGTCTTGCCCAGCAGGAAGTTAAAGACTCTCCAGGAGCTAAAGAAATGGGAGCTGCACTTTCCAGCAGTAATAAGTGCCATTAGCAAGACCATTCTGCCAAGAGGGTTGAAGGCATCTGTTATTTTGTAAAATACTTCTATGGATGATATATGCACTGTACCTGTTTAAGAATGTGCACTGACTATTATGGATGCAATGTATCAAAGCAGCAAAATTACTTGGCAGAATTCTTGAGCAACAAGAAAACTGATCTTATTTAACTCTGATTTAAGCATAGTCGACTCTTTGTCTATTAGTGTAGCTTTTGATGTTGTAGTGTAATTAAATTTGAACCCAATATGCCCAACTTCTGCTACAAATGCTACATATTTCTCTTTCTTCTCTTTGTGTTGAAAATATATCCTGGCTAACTGGAATCACTGTGGCAAGCTGTAAATGATGTATGAAATGAAAAATCCCTGCTCACTGCAAGGAGAGGATATAGACAGGGCTCAGCAATTGCTGCTGGGCTATGCTATTTGCTGAAATATTCAGCTCAAATGCAGTCACACAAGCTTGTCAGTGCTGACACTGGGCAGCAAGCTGCATATATCATTTTTCAATCTTATTCAGGACCAAATGACTAAGTGATAGATGGTATGATAAATTCAGAAAAAAATTTACAAAGATCCTAAACCAACTTCAGTTGTTGGGCTATATTTTTTTTTAACTCAAATGACTGATGTTCAACTGCCTTTGTCTCACCAATGCTCTGAACTTCAGAAACTCATAAGGTCACACAGAGAACAGCTAGACTGGAAAATTATTAAACAACAAAGGGTTTCATCACTCTGGAAATATTTATAGGCACTATTTAAAATATACTGACTAACCGCCACTATTATTATAGGCCACACCTTAATCAGGAGAGTCTCTTGAACATCTTTGACCAAAGTCTAAAGCAAATAGACTATTTCTGCATCTCTATACCAAAGCACTCTCTCTGTGCTTTGGTATAGAGATGCAGAAATACATCTGGATTTCAGCACAATAAACCTATTTGCATTCCTGCACAGGACTGTTGCTACAGCAGAGATATTTCTGTTAACTGTTGGGACTGAGGCTATAATTTAACAATATACAGACTGCTGCTAACCCCACACCACCCATTTGTTGTCATTCCACAGCTCACTGTTTCTCCTATTTTACCCAAGCAACAGAAACAGCCATGTTATGAACTGAATCAGGAATCTGTCCTGACTTTAACAAACTATGTTTAAAAAAAACAAAGGCAAAGAGTATTTTTGGTAGGCCAGACAAGTCCTCCCTAAACATAGGAAAGGACAAGATGAAATGTGAGACCCTACACAAGATTAACTTGAGGCAAAGCTGGGGCTCTCTGTCGTTAGAAACATCCAGGGTGGATACCCTAAAAATACCACAAACTGTTTGGAAGAATTGTCAATTACAAACCTAAGAGCTGGGAAGGGGAAGAGAAAGACAAGGCAGCTGAGAAGAGGGGTAAATGTGTTGGTAGTAAACCTGTGTCTCCTGTGGCAATTGTAAGCCTGACTGACAAAATGCAGATCATGTAGCACCTATGAGGTTGTCTTTAAAAACTTTTATTCTCGAAGTCCTTCAAAGATCACAGGACAAGAGGAAATTTGAGATTTCTTTCTGTCTGTGTGTTTTTCCTTCTCTCTCTTCCATTGAGATGGCTGCAAAGGTTAGAAACTTGTCTCACCTCCCCTGAAGGCAACCAGCAAAAGGGAACATCAAAAAGGCTTTAAAATTCACGTACTTTAAAATGTATTAACTGTTAAACTTTGGGTTTTTTCAGATTTTTTTTACATACACATTTTCATACATTATGGAAGTTTGGAAGTCTAGCTTTACATACTTGATGTTTAACCTTCCAGGCATATTTTTGACTTCTTACCCCCTCTAAGTGGGTGTTAATTCAAACTAGTCAAGAGGGCACGAGCTTGAACAGAAGATCTCCTTTCCAATGTTATTTTCTCCAGACCTTTCAAAGATAAGGTTAGATATATGTGTCTGATCCAAATGTGGTGCAAGCAGTTAATGGTCCTCAGAGCACTGGTATAGCACCTTGAGGCCAGAGTTGATGAACTGAAGGAGCAGGGAAACCTGGATGTCTCTACAGAAACTGCAAAGCAGTCCTACATCAGAGCTGCCTATCTTTACCCTGCAGCAGGGAACACAGCCCATATAAGGGGAGTTGGGGGAAGGTCACTATTTTAAACATATAGAATATAACACAGAGAGAAGACTACACTGTAAAATCTGTTTAAATCAATTACACCTGTACAGATAAACGCCCAAATAACTGAAAACAAAACTGTTAGAAGCATCATTGTGTTAATTGTCTCTTGATCAGGGAATGTGTATTTAAACAGTGGCTAGTACAATGACAGCATGGTCTGCAAATAAGGCTGCTGTGCATTGCTAGTCTGAATATTTTCCCTACACATTATTTACCCAGAGCACTGTTCTAACACTCACAATCCCCAGTCATGGGGCAGGACCCCACTGAGAAAACAAAGTCTAATAAAACAGCAGTAACAGGCAACTTCAGCCCTGTGTATATAGATTAGATTTCTTAATACTGCTTCAGCCTGAAGAGGAGCAGAACTCCATCTGTGCACGGCTTTCTGTGTGTGTGACCAGGTGCTTAATGCCTGAGTCACCCCTTGCTGCCTCCCGGCAGCAGCGAGGGCCAGCTGGGAGCTCCCACTGCCGCTTCAGTGCAGCTTACTGGGGAGATCTAAACACAGAGAGGCAGCCTTCTTGGTTAGTAGTTTTGGACAAATCCAACTGAATGTTCTGAGAGCCTAGGAAAGTTTAGAAGAGGGAATTTTGTGCTGACTGCTGTGAGGACATTATTGCCTTTACTCAGGGTCAGCAAAAAGGGCAAAAGGAAAATAGCTCATACAGAAAGATGGACAAGGAAATAAAGATCGAATTTCAATATTGAAAGTAAAAGATGCAAAATAAAACTAATTCAAATAAAAATATTAAAGTATTTAATTCTAAGACTCAACAAGAGAAAGAGACTGATACATTAAAATACCAAAAAAATAAACTGCATCAGAAATGGACAAAGGTAAGTCCTAAACAACTGAATTACTTTTGCAGGAGTACTGCGCTGAGGCAGTACCTGGCCCAACTACCTCTCCATAGAGTACCTGAAGCAGGGTGAACCTAATGTGGGAATGTAAGAGGTGTGGCTGTGGCTGTGAACTGCCCCTCTCCTTTTCTTCCTCTGCAAGAGCAGGCATTTGACTACATAACCCTTTTTTGATAGAAAAGATTTCCAATGCTTCCATGAACCATTTCAGATTTTCTTCCTCCCTGGATATGAGAGCACTCCAAGTTTGCAGCTCACATTTTGATTAAATTTAAAAAAAAATTTGTTGCAAAACAGTGAAATTTTTTATCTATTTCATGATCAGACTGTTAGCTATAGCACTGGATACAAAAGGTCACAAATGAAAAGCTAATTTTAAACTACTATTGCTTCAACTAAAGTTTTATATTTACTGATGGAAAATTTCTTTAATTGCTTACTCTCAATCCATGGGATTTCAAGATGTATTTGACACACTGGAGGCAAAGGTTAAGGCTAACAAACATAATCTCTCTCCTGAATGTCACTGCCACTGATCAGCAATTTTACCCAGACCCAAGAGTATGCCCACTTTGAATTTATGTCTGAGGTTCAAATGTAAAAGTTCTTGCAGGCTCTGCTGTCTGACTGCCTTGAGTATCATCTCCACTCTGTTACACCTATTAGTCAGAAGATATATGGGCTCTCAGAAATTGGTGAGTGGCTTCTTTCCTGATCATTTTGGGTGTAAAGGAGTTATTTCCTCCACACACCTGCCAACTGTTTATCCTCAGCCTGATCTGTTCATTTAGTACAGATTATTGATTCATTCCTGTTAAGCATCATGAGATTTATGATACAGTCTGTTTGTTCCATGACTTATTTCACCTGCTTATTCTACTGGTGTATGTGCAGGACAAATGCATTCTGCATTGAGTCCCATGGTTCTGGTCCTCATGCTCCTCACAAATTCCTCACCTACAGGATCATGCATGTCTACTTTCATTATGCATCTAGGACACAGTCAGCTAACATCCTGCATCCTCTCAGAAGTAGCCATGTCCCCAGATTTGGCCTGGTTACAAGAGAAAATACATATTAACTGCAATAACACATGGAGACAAACTAATCTTCATGTAAATATCCTAAGGGAATTGAAGAATGAAATGGCTGAGTAGTATGTAAAAATTGTTATCTGCCTAAAATTATCTACTACTGCAGGGGACTTGTGGGCATTTTAATTTGTGTCTATCCTTCAAAAAGGTATTGGGGTGATTATGAAATCTAGACACTAGCAAGGTTTAAAAAAAAGTGCTGAAAAAACTGCAACAAGAATAAATTACACATGTAGGGACAGGCAAACACAGCTCATACAGAAGAAGATGTGTCACTGTCATCTATTTAGCACTTTGGGGATTGTAAACAAAAGTGAATGAGGAAGAAACAGAAAATATTTATATGGGCTTCTAAAGCTTTTGACAAAAGAAACAAGATCTTGAAGTCAAATAATGTCATAGTTTAGATATTGACTTGAAGACAAGAAACTACAAAGGAAACATTTTTAGTATGATAACTAGATGAAATTGAAACCAACTGTTTATTGTGTTAGAGTTTTCTTAATTATCTTGCGAAGTCTTCAAATTAGGAATATTATTCTAAAGCACCTGACTGAAAGCATCTCCTTCTTGGCATGCTCATATGAGTGAAATTTAAATAACTATCTTCAACATAAGATTCTACACATACCAAATTTTTGTGCTGGCAAGGAGAGATCTCCTCTAGCTATGAAGGTCAACTTGCTCTTTTTGGAAATACAGAGATGATACCTCTCACAAGTAAAGGGTTGGGGGAAACAGAAAGGAATTGAGAAGTACTGTCCGTTAAAAACCCAATGAACACTGAAAAACAAATTTTCAGGTTTATTCTAGGCCCTGAATATTAGTGGGGAGACAAATATCTAGGCCAAAGCTATGCTAGAGACATCACAGTTTGACTGAATTTTTTTAGACTATAATGCTAATCTGATGATTTTTAGTTTTTAAGGTGTTCTTAGATGTCTGTTTAAACATATATTGGAGAACGGATATTGTAAAGAAGAAAGCAATGGATACTTTTTTGAGGAAAGAGCAGAAACTTTCCCCTTGCTGTTGTAATCATGCCCACTTTTAAACATGAACCATAAGAATGCAGTGACAAAAAGCCATGTGCCAGTACTATAGTCTGTGATTATGTACTAGGCCTTTTATGATAATCGATCATTTTGGTCCCTTCATGTTTACCATTTATCAATTCATTTGCATTAAAAACAAAACTTAAAAGTCTTTAAAGAGTTTTTAAAAATCCAAGAAACCTTTGCCAAAGCATAATAAATCCTAAGCAATGAAGTCTTCTGCATCTCAAGCAGAGCACACAGAGAAGCTGTTCACTGAATAAAAGGGGCAGAGAAATCCAAGAACTGCACAGAAACTGCAAAGACAAGTGAAGAGTAAACCAGATCAAGCAGCAGAACTGGCATCTGAATGAAGGAGATAAACAATATGGGTGCTCCAGTACTGTTACTACTAATGCAGCCAAAGAAGATCTATGTTGTATCTTTTACTACAAGAACTATTTAATCAGTATGCCTGAAACTTTCACACCAGCCATATGACCATGGTGCAATTACCCAGAATGTGCACTGCTTTACAAGGGAAGTTTAAAATAGTCAGGAGTATATTTTTCTTCTGTATTTATGCAACATCAAACATTTCTTTAGAGCACTGTCTCTTGCTTGGTAAGACAGCCCTCAAGACACACTACAACCATGGGCAAAAATGTGGGAAAATCTTGCAAGCTCTTTTCTGCATCAATATTTTGGCTTGTCAGCTCTGTCAGCAATTGATACTGACTTTTGAAAAGAAGCTAACTGTTCATTACACCTCTGGGCTTTACAAAGATCACATATCAGAGCTTCATGACCAAATTAACGTACGGTCTATCCCCTTCCCTAAGGCCCCTTCCCTGGTATTATTATTGCTGGTAATATTGTAAGTGTAGTGTGAAATGGCCAATTCACACATACCATGTTTTACACATTGCCTGAATCTGCTGGAACATGATTTTCATAAGAATGATGAGAGTAATAAACATCTTCTGGCAGAGACTTGCAAAATCTGCACACAGTTTACTCATGCAGTAATGGGCCATAGAACTGCAGGAGAAAAGCAATGTACATACACATGAATAAATTAAAAGAAGGAATGTGAACCCAGTGGAATGCTTCTCTTTTAGATATTTACAAAAAGCACGTATAGTGTGAAAAAGCTGCATACATTCTCAGCAGCACTCACAATAGTCAGAGAAATTAGAGCATATTCGTTTCTAAAACAAGACTTTATGGGCAAGCTGTCAGTGATCCAGTCTCTGCAGTTGCCTCAACTGATCCTAGGTTTGAGTTCTCCACATGGGCTGTAGGCAGAAAAGGCCTAAAAAAGTACTCTCTCCTACTAACCTATTACATGGATTACTTCTGTTTAGAATAATAAAATTCCTGAGGATTTTCTGAAGCTGAGAGAAGAAATTCAGCTTTTATGCTTGAAGAATACTACTAGCAGACCATGAAGAACGTGAACAAGAGTGGGGAAAAGACTTCCGATTTTTTTAAAAGTGAAAACTCTGATCACCTCTCTCATTTATGCAGATTATTTATTTTCGTTGTCAGTGCAGCAGGGCAAGTTTTTCCCCATGAAGGAACCAATTTGAAGCCTGAAATTGTAAATTGACATTCTGTATACTGCTGCTGCTGCTTCAAAGAGACTGGGGAACTTCAGCTCCTGGTGTTGTCAGCAGCATGTAGCAAGTATTTCCTGCATCTGCTGAGATGCTGAACATGCAGAAAAACACAACCAGATGATGGTTTAGGTTACTGGTGTAAAAAAGTTTTGTCATGAAGGTAATGAGAAGGTAATGAGGTCTTAAGTACACAGGAGAACCAGCTGGAATTTTTGCTTTTCATATTAGGAAATTTACTCGGATCATGAAAGTAACACTTAAAGAGGATGAGCTCTGAATCAAAAACAATAAATTCATAGAAGAAAAGAAAACTGAGAAAAAACCCACATTTTTGGCATTGGCAATCAACAGGACTTAACAAAACAATAGGATACAACCTGTTGTCCCATTCTCCTCATCACTGTTAGAGATGTGCTACAGCCACAGTTTTCCTTCATTGCTTCTCAACAGCTTCTAGTTCTTGCTGGTTCTGTAGAATTTTGCTTTGAGAGTTTTTATCTACTAGTGACTTACATCAGATCAACTAGGTGACTAATTCCTGGTGTAAAAACAAACCAAATGTGTCTTCTTCAATGAAAAGTCAGGAAGGACATAAAAAGGGTTTGAAATGTTTTTTTTAACTTGTCCCTCCTTTAATGTCAGCTACATTAAAGTTCCATACTAAGTTTCACACTAGGAACTGCTAGATGAAGGAACTCCTCCACTCATCCATTTTCCAAAGTTCCTCCAGCTACCCAGTGGCATGTGTGCCATGGACTCTCACACACTGCCAGCTACTGAAAACTAGATATTTCATTGTAGTTTTGCTGAGATTTGCTGTGCCTGGCTTCCATTTATTTATTTGCATTTTCTCGTGTATTAAAATAGAGGGCCATGCCATATAGCAGAAGCGACGCCTTGCATTCCTGATTGACACTGGCATGACCCTGAAACATGGGGTCCTTCATGTCCATATGAATTGATCATGCCTTTTATTTCTGTATTACATAACAGCATTTTAAAAGTCCAGTTATGACAACTGTGAAATATATTATTTAAATCTGTGAAATGTAGGGGTAGATTTTGTCTTTCAGATTTATTTTCAATATTATTCTTAGAGTAAAATTGAATTAACATATGCTTTCTTGAGGTCCAATATATCCTCCTTTGGCTTCTCCTTCAGGATTTCTCTTAGTTCAAGATGGTATTCCAAAGAAAAAATTGCAATTGAAAGAACTGCAACATTTTTGCAATCATTCCAACAACTTGGATCAACTTATACTCAGTACTTTGACTACAAGGACAGTATTTCATTCTTCAAATAACTATTTTCAGTCCCTTTCTTTATTGAGATGTTCTGGAACTTAGCAATGATAAAATTATCACAGAAAGTAAAAATTTTCCCTTGAAAAGTTCTCACCTGCACTTTTCCACGGTTTTATCTTTTTATTGTATCTTACAAAACAAGCAAAAAAGCAAACAAACAAAATTCTGTTGGAAACCAACATGAGTTGAAAAGTAGAAACGTTGGCAACAGTCCTCCAGAGAACTCAGTTTATCTTCTACAGGACAGAACAGCTCTGTAGTTCATGAGTTTTGCAAGTTCAGAAATCAGTTCCTTGGAAGCTTCAGTATCCTTCCCTATAAGAATAGAAGAATACTTTTGGGGGAGCTGTGATAGATAGTGCCTACAGTTTTCCAACAATACAGTTACAACCAAAAGTTATCTAAAGGTAAAAAATAACAAAAATCAACCAGGTTTGAAGACTTAGAGGAGAGAATTATTTGGTTATGACTAAAAATCTACCTGATCATTATCTATAATACCAGCATAAGGGAGAAACAGACCGACAATAAAAAGAAAAAGGAAAAAACCCTTCACTTTTTTCAGCATATTTTTTCCTACATTTTTCTGCTACTCTATTAATATTTAATAATGATAATCATACACAGAGAGACTGTTCTGAACTTTAGGAAAAGGGGGGGTTTGGGTTCTCATGCTCTGAGCTTCTCAGTTGCTTGGTCTTTCTACTCCAAAGCACTCTGCCTCTGAGTCTCACATTCCATTTTGTAACACAAGAAAGTTCTGTCTAATGGAATTTCCAAAAGAAAGGCATATATTATTTACATCTGTAGCTACCATTTTAGAAATGGTGCACTTTTTTTTTCCTGGTATTTTTTTCTTCAGTATTTTTGGTGCAAAGTTTCATGAACAAGTGCACATTATGAAAAAGACCCCTACCAGGAAATACCACAAGAAAGCAAGAAGGTTTTTTTTCATTTTAACTAACTATTAAGCATGTTCAGCAAAAAAAAAAAAAAAAAAAAAAAAAAGGAATGCTTTTTGTTGTGGCATTCATTAAGAACAAAGGCTCTGCCAGTCTCTCAGGCAGGCCGTTTTGACAGATCTGAAACCCATGCAATTTCATTAACCCTGGCTCTTGTGAATTTCCCGGTGCAGTTATACAGATTGCAGTTAGAGACTATCCATCAAAATGATGATATGTTGAACATTGGATCATAATTTCTTTAGATTAAGAGGTTCCTTTATATTGCAAAGTATTCCAAAATCCAAAATTAGAAGTCCCTCTGCAAGTGGATTTGTTCTCAAGTGTTTTTAAGTATACACTTAAATTACTATTCCTTTGGTAGTTAGGTAATTAGCTTTATCTAATCATCATCAGAATTACTGAATCTCAACACATTTGATAAAATAAGCCTTGTGGTAATGAACCTGGGTAATGTTTCATCTAAGTAAGAAAGCTTGTCAAAGGGCAGTATATTTTGACCATTAATTTAACTATAAGGAAGTTAAAATATTTTCCAAATTTGCATGTACAACAATAAACAAACAGAAAGAACATCTCAGATATGGGGTGAACCACTCAGTAAAAGTGTCTGTTTTCAATTTCTACAGAAGTACTGAAACAAAAATACTTTGAATCCACACCCATAAATGTGAAAATAAAATTGTCTAGCTATGGGTTGAACACTAAAATTGAGCCAGCTGCAAATATGTGCACAGATGTCAAAAGTCCAAGAAGTAGCATTGACTAACCCAAAATACTATTGCTCTGCTCAACAATGGCCAAGTTGAACTGAAAACCTTAGAGTGCCCTAAACTGTGTGACATCACTGAAGTTATAACAGTGGCTATGTAGGATCAAATTTTAATGCTGTTAAACAGTAATTTTATCTCACAAAACAAGAACTACTGCCTCCTCAGAATTGCTGGGAAGGAGAATACTGGGTCTCCAGTATGTATGTAATATGGAAAAGCCTGTAGTCACATGGGCCAAATTCCTTTTAAGTCATTGTGTTCTAGCATTTCCCATGGGCTCAGCATCTTTTTTGGTCCAGATAAGAGCCAATAGGTAATGCAAGGCACAGGTACAAAGTGAAATTTAAACTGTGTGAATGTAGGCACTATTGAAAACAGGTGATATTATTATCTTCTTTTCACCTGTGTAATAGAAACATTTTCTATAGCTTGTTGTTTGACATTAATGGATAACATGTACGAGAAAGCCCACTCCATCTGTTCGAGAGTTTTCTTATTATTTGTCCCAGAGGTAAAAATTGAAAGCTACAGCATTTACTCATTACAGCTGCAGTGACTGGAGCACAGAAAAGTGTAAAATAGAGATTTAAGAACAGACTGCTAAAAAAGAGATATACAGGACCTAAAATACAATATGGCCTAATTCTAACACTGTTGAGTAAAAGATTTTTCTTGCCATGAGACAAAGAAACAGAACTATATACAGGCACAAAAACAGCCCATTTTGAAACATATGTCAAGTATTTTCTTATGCTTCCAAACTCTGTAAATTTCTAAATATGCCTGAGGAAAAATGAAATTCACCACACATCGTTTTTTGCATAGTAAATTTGTAAACCACTACTTTTTATAAATTGATGTGCTTTTATCCAAACACAATTGTTTAAGTTTTTTGCCTGTACACTAGCTCCTGAGAGGTGTAGGGAATACTTGAACTTACCTCTGGAAAGGGCCACCCCAGGTTTTTATAAGTACCATTTACTGTAAACACGTAGCAGGGTTTTATTTTGTGATTCTTTGCAAAACATGAATAAGTAGATCCTTTTTTCAAAGAAAATATTAATTACTTACAAACTTTTTCTGAATATAAACACAGATCCCAGACTATAACAATGAGCATTTGCTTCATGGCATTGCTGTTTGTATGAGCAAAAAAGCATTTTGGATGGGACTAAAGATATAATTAAAACATAATCACGAAAAACTTTAATGAATGTATGAGTGTCTGATCAAATCCATAAAAGTGAACCAATATCAGTTGCCAGCTTCTCTCTGGCAAATCACTGATGTGAAGACAACACCCTGAAGTAGCTTTATGAACCTTAGCTGTCATATTGGCAAATCACAAAAATACTACACTAACTTGCTGTGAATAATGCCTTTCAGCTCATGAGGGAAAATGCATAGTCCCTAAAAAAGGATAGTGTCTCACTCTTTAAATCCTTTGGTTATTAAAAAAAAAAAAAAAAAAAAAAAAAAAAGCCTACACAGTAGCCTTGCACAGTAACTTCTAAAATCTTTCAGTGTTAGTCTGCATCACCTCCCATGTCTATGTAATGTTTCCTTAACATGTAATTTTCATTTCATTTTAAACGTTATTTTTATTTTAAGCACTATTTCTATGGCTGCACATTTTTCTATGTGGTTGAAGCATTAGCAGGTGATTGATTTCCATCATCATGGGACTCACTCTAAATACATTTGATATTTAAATAGGAACTGGCCATTGACTCCGTAATCCTTTGTGCCACACTTGTCCTGTGAAAGTACAATGACAAAAGGCAAGTAGAGTATTTGTCAGGATCCCCTCGCTGTCTCCTCAATCCCCATAGGCAGTGACTGCAAATGTCTGTGACTTCAGGTTGGTGTTGTGATATTACTGTGCACATTCCCAGAGGGAGCTCTGCAAAAGGACATTTGCATTCATGTTAACACAGAGAACTCAGCTGCCTTCCACAGGCACTGACTGCTCATGACAAAATGACTGGCTGATACATGGAGAGAATGCTGAAGGACATAAACATAGTGCAGTCTGTCTGGTCAAAGATTAAGGCTCTTTCCACAGGGGATTCAACAAAATAAATAAGAGGTAAAAGTAAGAGGTGCATGTGCTCAGGCCTCATTGCTCAGGTAAATGCAGATTCAGTGTTTCAAAACTTGCCAGATTGATAGCCTTGATTTTTTTCTTTAGAATCTTGTAAAGAGTTTAAATGTGAATTTATAGACTACTGGTCTTGATACTGATGAAATCCCGGGTTACTGTGGTCACAGGCATAGGCACTGTTCTCTTTGCCTCCAGAGAGCAATTTGGTATCTCAGATACCAAATATGAGGACACATTTGAGTTTGCAAGGCTGAGCACATGAGAGGATCAATTCTAGGGTCTCTGGACTGTTGTCTTTGGGGTCACACATAGATGAGGGCTCAGCATAGCAGGTTACAGGGAATTAGGCTGCTTTAGCACGACAACTTCTGCATGTAATCCAGCCCTAAATATCTTAACTTTTTAGTATCTATGAAATCTCAAAAAAATAAATACTTTATTGAGACTTTTTAAAAAATATCACAAACAAAAAACCCAAACAAACAACCACTTAACTGATGAGTGACAGAAAAAACTAACATACATTCATCCCAAACCCAAACACCTCTTAGTACTCCACTGTGTGGAAATAACCAATAGGCTAAAATAGCACAGCCATACTCAGTTTTGATCCTGTAAATGTTTACAAATCTATTTATATTTTACATACAAAAACTTGAAGGAAAAAATTCCTTCTTACCAAAGCTGCAAGTTCATAGAGCCTGTAATAGTTTCCATGATCATTTGATATTGGCTTGTTATTAAGAATCATATCCATATCTGCCTTGAATTCTGCATCACTATTTAGCAAGATTCTATTTTATTTCCCTATAGAACAGAAAGACTGATGAGAAATTGCTTGAAAGACCATGTCCCTCAGTAACCAGTTCCAGACAGCTTGTATGACATTTCCCTGGGAATGTAAAGGAAAAACTGAGAAAGAGAATAAATTCACTTGGGGCCTCTCCTTCAAGCTATGAGCAAATGAATCCCTGTTTGTGGTTCTGCTGCAGGCTTGGAATATGGTAAAGTTGTGGGATTAGCAGAAATCAGACATTCCTGTCTCTGAAATGAAAACTTTACTTACTATATTCAGAAGGAGACGCAAGTAGAAAAAGTTATGAAAAATACCATTTTGTAATTTAAATCTGTCTGGTGTGTGTCTAAATATACAGTTCTGGCCATTTTCAAAGAATGTCAGAATGGGTATTTACCATGGGCACATCTGCATAAGATTATACACAGACAGAACATCTTTCTGAACTATAAAAAAAAAAAGTTATTACTGTCCTTTAGAAGTATTTTTGCTCTCTGTTAAATGAATGGAACAAAATATTTATGCAAGCTTAATCAACATCCATACTTTTGATATGGACAAAAAATATTGTATTAATTAATATAGTAACACAAGCCTGTGGAAGAAAAAAATATTGCTTTGGAAACTGTTTTCTGAAGGACAATCAGCAAGTCATTACTTTTAAATCCCAAAAAGTACCATAATACTGAATACAACTGAATACTGAATGGCACAAATGACACTACAGAGAACAAACAGTAGCATAAAAAGCAGCATTTACCAATTAGTCAGTCTACATAAAAGCATACACTGTGATATGGCAATTACAGAAGTGCTTCTGGTGTGCAAGGCATACAATAGGGAAAAAACTAAGTGAAAATGCAGCACTAGAAAGTATGAGAAAAACATCTTAATGTGTACACCTACAGAGAGTAAAATATAAACCAGAAGTATATAATCAAGCACTGTTTCCTTGAGACCACGTGCTGAACAGATCAAGGAAGGAAAAAAAAAAACAGGAAGTAGTGTGTGTAATCTGACTGTACAATAAACATAATGACTAGTGTACTTGAGATTTGCTGTTATTATCTCTAATTTGCTAGCCAGACTGTCTTTTCTGTAACACATTCAGTATGTGACACTACACTGGAAGTATGTAATGTTGAAAATCCTTTCAATGGACTTCTTGAATGATTCTTATAAAATCAGAAACAAGGAACTTGGGTTTTAATTAATATAGCATAGGTGTCATAACTTTCCCACAGATTCAAGCATTGATAGGAAATTTAAGATGACATCTGGCTGAGCTGGATTTTTTTCAGTTCAAGCTCTGTATCACTGACAATATTTGGGCCACTGAAGCCTGTTTTCTGGACAGCAGAGAATTTCCTTCAAAAAATTAGTTTTAAATTCTTCCAAATATTTGCAGCTAAGAGAAAACATGTTTTGGTCATGGCTTTCAGCAAGCTAAGCCGTTTTGAATTCTGCAGGCTTGGTATGTCATTGCAAAGACACATGAGATTTGATTATGTTGTCATGCTGCATCCCTCAGCAGCTCATTGACACACTGCAGGATCTTAAACCACTTTTTGTGCTTCTTTCTCAGTTTCCCTTTGAAAGCTCTTAGAGCCAAAGAACTGTGGGTCCTGACAGCATTTATTTTCATGTGACCACCCATTGAGTCTTACCCTGTTTTGTGGAAGACACAAGACAGGAAGAGCCAGCCCAGCAGCACCACCCAATAGTTACATTATTCAGTTCTACCAGTATTTGTTTATTTCATTTACATCAATACTCAATACAAAAAGTCAGACATGAAATGTTCAGGGTGAAGCCCCACATCTCAGCTAAAAGTAGTATAAGACGCCACTCTAGCTTAGGATTTTCATTGTGACTTTAACTGCTGTCCACAGAAATCAACACTCCAGTACACCTGTGTAGGCTGTTTTAAATACTTTTGAAGTTGCAGTCAGTTTATGGGCAATTAATTTTCCGATGCCTTCATATGAAGCCGCTGGGGATCATCTAAACATCCACAGTGATCTCTGTCTGAGACACATCACTCAAACTGTGGTCACAGAGGGTCTCTTATCTTGTCCCACTTGAGTTATATGACATAAAAGCAACATACCTAGATTTCAAAATTAATTTTCTTACAGTCAGGGCATGGAGTCAAAATGTTGCATGGCCCTGGCATGGGCAAGACTATTTTAGCCATGCCCCAAACACAACTATACTAAAATTTTAAGACACAATTAACTCCAAGGTCATGTCTCAGAGGCTGTTCAGTACAAATTAGGACTGATACCTTCCCTATGTTTTGTGGGTTTTTGTTTTTTCTTTTTCTTTTAACTGGAGAATACAGCTGATGGTACTGAAACAATGTTATTTTTAACATCCTTCCATAGGAAAATGTGTTGTATATCTCCCAAAGATCTTTCTATTATAATATGCAGGAATGTAGAAATCAAACATCTCTAGTTTTCCCTTAACTTTTAAGGTCATTAAATGAGTGTGGGACCCTCATACAACTTCCTCTATTGATTAGTAACAGGTTCTGGGGAGATTTTCTTGAAAAGCATTTTCAGGTTTCCTCCCATGCCCAAGATTTACTCAGAATCTAAAGATATAAAAGCATAAATGCCACAATTGAGCTCCTGTTATATGGCCTTAATATGTGTCACTTTAGCTAAGCAAGGTTATCACATTTAAGTTAGCATTTACACTTAGACAACAGGATATTGTTTTCTGTCTGTTATGGCCTGGATATTGTTTGTGTCTGTTAAAAAATAATTTTGGCAAAATTGATGTTAAATTTCAAAAATTCTTAGTTTTCTTCTAGATGACAATTGCAGTTCTTAAGATATAAACATTAATGTTCAAGAGTGACATGGACCACAAAATACTGCCAGAGTTCATTATTACTGCAGAAATCTCTTTTTTAGGTTGTTTTTTGTTTGTTTGTTTTGTCTTTTTTTTTAATTTTCATTTTCAGGGCAGGTCAGTATATCAAAACTGATTCCCAACATTGTACCATTGGACTCTGTACTAAACCAAAGTTAAAGTGCTCAGTGAGGCAGAAAGTGCAACTATATGTTATCCTCAGAAATTATTTTGAAGTCTCTTTTGTTGTTAAGCAGTTCTAAACTGCTTAATAGATATTAAATTAATAAACAGGGAGTGAATTTAAAATTAGAAACAACTTTGAAAATATTGTATTGACAAAAGTCGTTTCTTCTGCCAGAATTTTGGAGGTCAATATGTCAATTTAACTAAGCAAACCATCTAATTCATTCCATAGGATACAACATCTGCTCTTCTTTATTTTGGAGTCTCCTATATGGCTTCTCCACCTTTTTGCTATACAGACTATGACTACACTCCCATACAGGTTAGGTCAGAACATGTGAAGGCAAGGAGTCTGAATATATTTGAATTCATCTCAGAGAAAATGGCTTGGAATTGTGAATTCATTTGGGTAAATCACTGTTTTTATGCTGACATACATTTCTATTTCCATTAGTAATTATTTCACAGTAACCTCTATAATCTGGGTTCTTATCCTTCTGCTCTCCATATATTATGGCAATAAAAATAAAAACAAACACAGTTAAAGATTTTGAAGGTTAAAACATAGCATCCATCGATGGGAATGAAATCCACTTTAGAAATCACATATATACACACACATATATGTGTGTGTATATGTGTGGAGAGAGAGATTTATGTATACATGTACTGCCAAGTATAAATACTGAGCTGGTATGTCATCTGTCTCAGATCCCTTATGCAATATAAAGGGAGCATTTGAAATACTTAGTGCTTTGCAAGTCCTGACAAATAACAAGAAAGCATGTTTTTTTCCTGCTTCATTAGAGACACTTGTAGTTAATGTTTGTAGAATATCAATAATGCAGTTTGCAGTTCTGCATAATTAAAGACACCCTATGTTAATAAAATAACTTGGAAAGAGATGCAAAACACAAGACATAAATCCTCTGATACCTTTGGCCTAAACTTAGATAAGTTTAATTACAATTATGTTGCTGTACAGTACACTACAAAAACATTTTTCTTTGTCACTTAAAATCTATCAAAGTATACACCCATTTATGACATCTGTGAAGAAGACCAAACAATATAATGGCCCACAGGTGGATACTTAAAGTTTATGGATTACTAGAATATGCATTTACAGTAGAAGCTCATGAAAAGGGAGGGAACTTTCTGACAGAAAAAGCTACAATCCCTTACTTTAAGGAACTTGGGGTTGTTTAACCTGGAGAAAAGGAGACTCAAAGGTGACCTTATCGTTCTCTACAACTTCCTGATAGGTGGCTGTAGCCAGCTGGGGTTGGTCTCCTTCTCCAGGCAGCAACTGACAGAACAAGAGGACAGAGTCTCGAGCTGCACCAAGGCTGAATATAGAACTTAAAAATACCCCATTCCAGGTAGGAAAGGGTTACACATCAATTCATGCTAAGCTTGTACTTTCACCTTCAGTGAAAATTTAGTATAATGGCCTTCTCTATCCACAGCATCCACCTAGGCTCAAATGCTACTGGGCTTTGTCTTAAGCTTTGGAAAAGAAAATGCCCGAAACAGAATTAAATATTCTTACTGTTTGAAAAATACTGATAATATCTGTCAAAGTGTTTCCATATTCACAGCATACCTATGGGAAACATAACTATTCCCCAACAAACTGTGATGAAAAATTATTTGCTCACTTGAGTCTTCAATTGAGTGAAATTATATCATGTCATGGAAATGTAATAAATTAAAAAACATCCCTCCCCTTCATTATGTACCTATTTCTAAATCAATTTTTACCAGCACTAGAAGAAATTCCTGAAAATATAATAATATAATATAATTAATATAATATATCATATCATATTATAATTTAGCACTTCAGGATTTTTTCTCTATTACATCTCTAGGTATTTTTTTTCACAGTGAAGTTCATTTGCATAAAGCATAGTGCTAGATTGTGAAGGCCCTAGGGAATATATCCCTTCCTGACATTAGAAGTACCAGTAGCAGTGATGCCAAAACTGAAATTAAGGACAACTGCATCCTTGATAGTGGGAAAAATGAGCTTTTAAATGTTTGAGCAGCCTTATTTTCGTTGAGAGCATCTATGTAAACATAGAAAGGGATTAGGAACTTACATTTTCTTAAATTAAAATGAGCCTTAAGTAGCCTATGTCAGTCTAATACTAAGCTGTCTAATACCAGCTTTTTCTGTTGATTGAAGGAAAATTTCAAATTCAGCTCAACTGAACAGTGTACCTTGCACTAAAAAGATACAGTGCACAGAACAAAATGCATACAATAGCATGTAAAAATCAGTGGAATGCTTCTGTTATTACTGTGGTCTTTGTATCCCTCCTACAAAGTCTCATGCAACTAATACAAGAGTCTGTCGTAAACCCATCTGGATAAAAATGCAAACTTAGAATCCTGACCTGGGATTTTCTCAAGGGTGAATCCCCCTTGTCATTTAAGCACTGCATTAGATGAAAGCTTAGCCCTATGCTGATCTAAATAATCAATGTGGCAGTATTCAGAGTTCTGTCACAAATCTGTATGATTCTTTGCCAATTCTTGTTCTTTTCCATGCATGGCATGTCAGGCTGATGAAGGAAGGCTTGTATACTGGGAAAAGATTTTAATTAATTGCAAGATTAAAGTATTGTCATGAAACAGATGAATAGTTCTCATGAGTCCTCACTAGGCTTCCAAAGCAGCAGTGTCAAGCAGAAGCTTTCGTATCTTCAGCGCTTCTGCTCAATTTCCCAGAAAACACGACCCAGCAGCACATCCTACTTGCAGTGGTATCAGCCAGCATCCTGCAAAAACCACCAGGCAGGCTGCAAGCAGAATCATAGCCCCAACCTTTTCTCCATGCTTTGTGACAAGAAATAGTACAACATTTTTCATTTAAAGGTATAGTACACTTAAAAAAATACAAATTTGGAACAGCCAGTATCCAGACGTCTTGTATTACAGTAAGCTTGCCCTAGCTACATTGATATAGTTCCCAGAAAAGCTTTTTTTGGATTTACACTATCTTCCTGGATATATGCCCTTTTCTGTAACATATGGATTTTTGCCATTTTTTAATCCACCTATTTTATGTGTTTTATTATTAGATGAATAACTCAATTTGATGGAAAAGGAGAGAGAAGAGAATTTATTCAAAAAAACCCGGACAAAAAAACCTGAAAAAAGACATTGATGAGAAGGATGGAGTTTCTGCAGATGGATGGAAAACAGCAGAGCTGTTACTTCATCACTTGATATTTTTGTCAGGGGTGTGGTGATGCCTTAAGCTTTAGCTTTCATATTTGCAGATTCTGTGCTGCCTAGGGATGTAGTTCTGAGCCTCATATTAAGTGCCAGTAAGCTCTCTTCACAGAGTAGGTAGACAAAACAAATCCTTTTTCTGCTGAGAACCAAGGACAGCTTTCAGGCCCACAAGCATAAACAACAGTGGACTGAAGGGAGGAACAAAAAGGATGAGACCTCACAACTTGAAGCTGTAATTGGACAATTGAACCCCAGTATGCAAATGGACCAAAACTGATAAAAATGTAAGATCTCGTGACCGGTCAGCCATTTTGTGTGTGAGTATTTGTAGTAGACCCTGGGTGGAGCCTTGGTCAGGCTCCTGTCCTGCCCAAGGTGGATCCTGAAGACCTTTCAATAAATACCTACTTTATTCACTAGCTCTGTCCAGTCTCTGTTTCCGGTCAGCCTTCCAAGGCATCACAGTAAAGAGTGAATCAGCACTTTCTTTAATATTTTGAGCACAAGGGGAAGGATATTAAATTATAGCACACAAATTAATTCATCAATTCTTCCCTACCATGGATAAGCCTAACAAAATAAATGGTATCAATGCAACCTATATTTTATTTCATTGTAATTATCTCTAAAAAGATCGGAGTAGCTCTTGGATTGGCTATTTCTGCTAGATCTATCAGCTGTGAAATAGTTAACAAGAATACTTTCATTAGGCTCCCTGGGTGGAGGGCATCACACACAATGAAGGGGGCAGCACATGGTATCCTTTTCTTGAAGCTACTGTTTCAAGCTGTCTGCAGATGCAGACAGAAATCAAGGCAACTGCTTGGGCTCATTTGACATTTTGAAGGTTATCTTTGTAACCATAAGGAGAAGACGCTTAATTACTTCTTCAATGAAAGCTCGGATTCCGAAGCACTATTATATGGCACACTCAAAATGAACTGTAATTGTGTAGCAATTTAGGTGACTGTATAATTACACGATACACTGGCCCCTTGCAAGATTCTAAATCTATGTCTAAGGTTGTAGATAAAAATGGGTGGTACCTTTGCATGGAGGTGTGTGCAGGCCCCCTCTCCAGACATTAAAATAACAAAGGACCATGGAGCTAAACATGCTGCATTTTGTATTTATACATAAAAGTTTGCAGAACTAAACTTCCAAATCATCTCCTATGTATTTTAATGTGAAAGCTTAATTTTGTATGATTGCAGCATTTCCTACAGTATTTAACAGAAAATACTTCTAAGATTCATTCTTTGGAAACCTGGCAAGGCTCAAGAGGACTCTTAAGTGTTTCATGACAATGCTGTAATTGTGCAATTAATTAAAATCCTCTCGTCAAAATAAAACATCTTCAGCATCTTTTCCAGCTGCTGAGTTTCCAAAGTATACAGGAAGGCTTTCCCCAGCCTGTCTGCTGGACCCTCAAACCCTCAGAACTTTTCTCACCTCTTCCTATGAAGACTTTGGGTGCCAAGCAGGAATTTAATATCAGTCAAACTCTAAGGAATGGGGATCCCACTTCAGCAACCTGAGCATCTGTTCCCTTCCAACCTCCCCCTAGGACACTCTTCTAGGCACTCAGAAAACTGCTTCTGTGACACATTGTTTCCGAGGCTGACCAAAGCAGTAGTATGATCAAACTCTATACATCATTGGGAAGTCAGCTAGAGTTTTCCACAATCCTCAGGTGACTGCAATCTACTCTGTGACAGGAACCAAAGCACAGTGAATGGGGATAATCCAGAAATTCCATTCAAAAACACACCAAAACTGAAATCTTATCCAAACTGAAATGTTAAAATAGGTGCGCCCATTCAGAGGCTAAAATCTAGAGCCAGTTTGAAGTCCTCTCCCTAGACAACACTTAGTGTATTTTTTCCCAAGCACAATACTAACAGTAATAAAATATTAACAAGAGGAACAGAGACCAACTGAAATTTACCGTAGGACAAAGGCAGACATTGCTAGTCAATCAGTAAAGAATACAGTTTATTTCAAATTGTAGCCTTCAACTTTTGTTCTAGCAATACTTTCTATATGATTTATTTTTCTCAGTACTGATTGTGATCTAATGTACAGCTACTGGGTTAATGAATTCAACAAAATTTGAAAGTAAAACTTTTAACAATTTCTAAAGAAATTAAGAGGGACATAGAGTGGAAACTGTCATGCAATCTTATTCGAAAGAGTTCCTAGTGGTCTTGGTAGAAGAGGAAACTATCAATTTTGAAAGCTATCATTTCATATTCCCTTAGTGTCACTCTAAACATTTGTAAGGAATTAGGCCTGATGCTAACAAGCCACACTTCCTGATTGTGCTAAATGTGTTATGAGGTTCAGCCACAGGCTTCTCAGATAAGTCCATGATCTTTCCTCTTTATTTCATCTTCACACTAAGGTAATGTTTCCTAAAATTAATATCCACAGCCCATCATTTAAAAAATCCTAAAAGAAGATTAAACAAGTTGAAATAGAAGAAATTATGGGGCAAGAGATGATAGTTCTTTTAATTCTTATATGCACTATTTTGCTTTATACAAATAATTTTCAGTCCTACATTTTTTTATGCAGCAGTCATAAAATTACCACGTTCATTTACAACATTTTAGTAAGTGGTGGTTTTCAGTCTATTCTTTTAACTAATGAAATTATAAATTACATTAAATTTACAAATTACAATACTAAACTGGACAGCAATGTCCTTCTTAAAGTGGATATATTTTTAAAGTTTAATTTTTCATTTAGTCATAAAAATTAATACCTAAAGAGATGATGATGCAAACTGCTATTTGCCAAAATACTGTGTAAAGTTCAATTCTCTTAAAGTGTATATAAACTGTTTGAGTTAATTGTTACACAGAATTAAAAACATTACAGTTATATATAACATTAAACAGATGTCCAAATTTTTGCAAGTAGCCCCCTCTTGGGTGGACTTTGACTCTTTCATCCTGCTACAATGTTAGCAGAACAATTATAATAGCACAAGAAAGCCACGTAAAAGACTGAGAAGAAGATCAAAAGAGGCTCATATGTGAAATAAGATGGAAGGCATCTAAGGTTTTGTGTGCTCTGATCAGTCACCAGTATTCATAAATTTTTTTCTCGGGTTTGGTTTTCTCACCCGAGATTCCGGCTGTTAAGAGTCCTTGGCCCTCCAAAAGCCCTGAGCCGCGTCACGTAAAAAAGCAGAGTCTCCAAGGCCTTGTTTTCAGGTTTCTCGTGTTGTTTATTATTTGATATCTCAGAATTCTCTCTGCACCCAGCCGAGGTCCGGACAGTGGCTGGGACACGAGGCGACTGCCCCTCGGTGAGGCGGTGCTCTACTCTTATACAGATAACTACGTGTCCATTATTTACTAATTTGTGCCAATGCCTAGTGCCTATACTAGAAAGGTCACTTGTACCTTAACCCAATCCCCTCAAACTACTTTGTGTCATCACTACCTCAGAAGATGGAGGACGAGGAAGAAAGAGAAGAACTTAGGGCAACACCCTAAATCCTCCATCTTGTCCCCCATTTATCTCTATACTAAGAATCCTAAAACTACAAAATTTTTCACCCCGTGCTGTGCTAAGCTACAATTTTCACACCCTTGAGGTTTGCAATTCTTCTCCTAGTGCTGGAAGCTTTTCCCATGGACTAAAATCAAACTCAGTGTCTTTCCGGGCTGTGTGCCAAGGTCTCCAACCCCCCTGGACCGGCTTCACACCCCCCTGTCCAGGGCTCAAATTCTCTTCTTCAGGTCCCAGGTCACCCAAAGGGATGCCCTGGACTCCAACATTTTTTAACATTTTTTTCAGGCCTTTTTGATTTTGTGTATTCTATTAATTTCAGTAAAATGTGCTCTAAACACTTCACAGGCATTAGGAGGGTACAGAAGTGTTCACCCTGAAGCATCTGCAGGGCAAGGAACATTTCCCTAGGATGTTCAGTGTGCAGGGGTGGAGCTACCATTTCTTGGTGAAGCCAGAATGCTGCTTCATTTGATCTTCAGCTTTGTTATAGGTGAAATAGAATGCAAAAATTAAATATAAATCTTCTGCCTTTCAGAGAGCATCATTGCAGGCCTTAAAAAATAAACACAGGGTAAAAAAATTGACTGCGTATTTGGCCAGCTGTGATATTAGTATTATTTAATGTCCCTGTAGATGCAACAATCCTTTTGGGGCTTGCCCTATGATTTTGTTCTCAATCCATGCTTTCTTTCAGACCTTCCATTTCAGTTAGCTTAAACATCCAGCTGACTCTGGGGATCAAATTTCCATTACCTCTGTTCATTTTACAACATATCTGTTCACCACCTTCCCCATTACTTGTTCAAGAGCCCAGATTCCTCAACCAATTTCTCACATCCTTTAGAAGAATCCCACATGCCCTCTTGCAGCAAAATTCTGTGAGATGCTGAGAGCTTCCAGCAAAACACTAGATGCCTTCACAATATTTTGAAGGAAGAACATCTCTATTATAAATGTTTGCGTATTGTATATTTTCTCCCAGAGAAAGGTTTCTTTTCTGGAGGATGGGAAACACCTCTTTTATTCATAGATTGACCTATTACTGAGGTATGATTTATTTCCTCATTTTATTCCTTGTATGAGAGAAATTCTGGACACTACCTCTCATACTTCATGGAATCCAACACAGCAGTTTCTCAAAGTATGGTTCATTACCAGCAATGTCTCAAGAGAGAATGAAAATCTTATAGACAAAAGTAAGAAAAATCACAAGATCTCAGCTTGACAAGAATCTTTTAAGTCATATTTATTTTAACATAAAATCACTACATTTTTGTTTTAAAAAAAATAAACAAAACCCTGCTGATTCCTAAGCAGACTCCTAGATTATGAAATTTATTTTCTTCTACATGGAGGTAGAAGCAAGTATTGCTTTTCATGCTTCCACCTTAGAATAACTAAACTCTGAAGTGACCTAAGGTGTAGGCACAAAGAAAGGCCAAAAGAAAAGTTTTGTCTTCAAGGAAAAATTGCACCAGCCTGAAAAAGAGGCAAATAAATGCCCCAGACAGGCTCCATACAGGTTGTCTGTGTGTTTTAGAGATGTAGCTGCATCCCACTCTGGTCCTATTCTATAGCCAAAAAGGTAGAGGACACCTATTACTTATTTTCTTTACTCCACAAAATCCTATGTATTAGAACTCCACAATGGCAGGAATTGGAGCAGGTAAAAAAATAATTAGGGACACTCTGTGATTTCCAGGTGATGTACTGGTCACTGCAGTGGGTTGGCAGTTTAATCCAAGAAAACATATTTTGCACCTCTGCTGAATGAAACCTCAGACATCCATGTTTAAAGAGCACAACTATAAAGTATGATCTGATCATACCAAGTAAATTCCTTGTATGCACTAACATCAGTAGAAAGAAAATTGAAACAGCGGGATGTGCTAGAGAAGACTCGACTTTAATTACAATGAATGTAATACATGGGAATCCTAAATTACTACATTATTACAAACTTTAACACAACCTGCTGTCTGACTACATAGCCTTCACACTGATGACTTTTAAGCCTTCAAGGAAACAATAAACCCCATTTCCAGAAAATTGTGATTAGAAAGTAGCTTAGCAAAAAATTCTGGAAATGGGCTACTTTATTAGAACATGAAATTATACAGATTTAAGGACTTGAATTATGGCCTAAGACACTCCTCTCAAATTGCTTTAGAGGGAGGTTCTGTGAAGATCATGTCCTCAATTCCTGTAAGCTGTAGAACTGCTACTTAACAAGGTCCCCTAGCAATATGCAGCAATACGAGCAGTTGCAACAGTTCAGTGTGGCAAGAAGAAAAGGAGAATGGGGAGGCAGCTGTACTAGTGGTGGAAAAATACTTGCAAAACCTTTTGAAGGCAAGAGAGGTAGGTATCAATTAGCCTTTGTGAGGAATGTAGAGCACTGTTACAGCTCTAATGAAAGCATCAACTACTTAAAAGGGAGAACAGACCAACAAAACCTATTACCTATGCAGTACCAGGATGGAATTGGTGCTGCTCTTATGAAGTTACATTCTTTTCCACCTAGCAATGTAGGCTTTTATCAGCACTAACATCTGAACAATTGAAGAATATGATCTCTTCTGATACCCATCTGAAATATGAGATGGAGGAAAGCTGCCTTTGGATGCAAGATGATCACCTTATCTTAGGATATCCAGTAGCAGTCTTGGTCTTAGAAGGTAAATCAAGAACATCAAGCCCTGCTACTGAAATGGTTTTGTTCAGGCAGAAGCTATACTGATAACATTGGCAATATCTTGTCTGGTCTTTCACAGCAGCCTGGAAATTGGAGGAACTGATATCAGCATGTAATAGAGCCAAGGGCCAATGAATAAAGAAAGCTCCTGCCAATGCTTCTGGGTCTTGAAGGAAATTCAAGGCAGTAAAAACATGGGAAACAAAGACACGCTGAAACCTAAAGTGTAATGGAGTACAGTCATGCACTTTCTCCTTGAATTTTATCAGCTGCCTCCTCTCTAGATACAGGCTTTGCCCTTTGGACCGTAGGTTGAAGACAAAAAAAGAGTTGAAGATCACAAGGAACATCCTTTGTAACTGCTACAGAGCTTTCCCTAGATAAGTCATGCATATTGCACAACATCTGCAGGACCCCAAAGGATGAAAAGACAGAAACCCATACTACCTCTGATAATTCATGAATTAGATTAATTACAGAGTTTGTGTGGAAACAGCTACACTAGACCTGTTTTACAGCAGGATCAAATTTCTGAAAGGACTTCCTAAAACTAAATTTACCATCAAGGTAACAGAAATCACAAATGTTTTCTGAGTACCAGCTTTTAATCCCCTGAAAATTTAGAATGTGAAGATTTACTATGTTTCCAACTTAAACTTTGATTTTTGCAAGTATTTACTACTTTCATTACTGTAAATTCCATATCATGCACTCTGTGGATGTTTGGAGCAACTAAAACATGCCACTAGCCAGAAACAAAACTTGAGTGCTTCACCTGAGGTTGCCCTGTATAAAACCCCTTTTTTTCCTGAGCTAATATGACTTCTTTTTTTTATTAGTTAAAAGGTCAGCAAACACACAGGATACTCTGTCCAGTGACACTGAACAACACAAACACACCAGAATTGATTCGTAAGGTGTCTCATTTACCAATGTTCAGTGAACCAGAAACATCGTTTGTTAAGTGATGGATATTGACAACTCCACAAATGGCCATGAAGATGTTTCATAAGAGCCCACATGCACAGGGCATTACTCACTCTGGAACAGCCCTTTGCCTCCTCCCCTCAGTGAGCTGTAAATCATGTCATTAAACAAGCACTTCCAAAGCACAGTGATCTGTCATGATCCAGTGAAGATACCAGTTATAATGTAGGCACTTAATCTGTCAGAGCTTGTGGTGATGCATTTGAGAGTGAGGATCCCCATGTTTAGCAGCCCGCCCATAAGTATTCAGTGACAGAAGTTAAATGGCAATGTGAATTAATTCTTACATCATGTGGATATATGGGACCATTACCGGTATTATTGTGAAAAAAAAACAGAGGGTTGCTCTCAAACTAACTTTCCTCCTTCACCATGAAGCCTATTTAATTTTTCATTTAAAATTATAAGTCCATCATTTCATGTGTTCAGATTAGACTAATTGTTTTATCACTGCAAGCAAAGCAGATTCTTTAAAAATTCTAAAATCTGGGTTTATTTTTTGTAACATTATATGAAGTTTTACAACTGGCAAATCAGATGTTTTTCATAACTTTAGTGGTAGGAGGGCGTTAGAGAATTCATTTGAAATAAAGAAAACTCTGCTGGCAGTAATCTTCCATGCCATGCTCCTGTCTCTCAAGTCCTGATAAAGAGAGGAAGGAAACTTGTCAAAACAGCAGTTCAGATGAAGCTCCCATTTAGATGGGACCACTCGAGGGATGAATTGGAGAAGCATCATTAAATGCTCCTTGATTCTCATCTCCTGATACCCCATTAAGTTTTGTCAAGCCCACTCATTTCAGTTAAAAAAAAATGCCAGAATAAACATAAAATACATCTGTTCTATATAAGGATCTTACTGTGTCATGAAAATAGAAAATTATGTTAAGTAAGAGTGTATCCACTGATATTATTTTTACTACTGTTATACTTCTAATCTGTACTCTGAAGAAGAGACTTTCTGCTCTGAAACATGTAGAGCTGTTTTTTATCATGAACCCTGCTGAAAGATAAAATAACTAACAGCATTTGGATTTATAAGCATTAATATACACACTGAAATATGAAGCAGAAAAACCATTTCCGATCAAATAATATTGGTATAATGCAAAAAAAGAATGTGTACCAAGTATAAGAGGAAATCAGAATTCAAGGAGATATAAGAAGTATTAAATGATATTAAAGTAATTTGATTTTCAGAATCCTCGACCTTTAAATTCTTGTGTTCTGTGCAATGAAATTGTAATTGTCAGAATCACAGAACAGTTAGGGCTGGAAGGGACCTCTGGAGATCTTTTGTCCAAACTCCAAACATTATACAGTTGCTATAGACTATGGGATCCCGCTAGGATTAATCAATACAGAGTATTCCTTTCAACAAATACTATAAAAACATCCTAAGAATGATACAAAATTATTTCAAATAATTAGGATTACTATAAAACTGAAGTGCAAATAAGCATTACAGACAGATCTTTTATGCCATAGTCACTAACTGTGATTACTGGAGGATCTCTTTTGGCATACAGAAAAAGTAAGCCCCATTTTAAAATACGATCTTCTTTAATCTGGGTGTGCACTAAATTAATTCTGTAGGAACACTAAATTTTTTTTTCCAGACATTATGCAGGTGAAATATAAACATACATTGTTATGTTTGGAGCTAGAAGTTCACATTAAATTAACTTGGGCAAGTATATAAGCATTGCAAAGTCAGAACTATACTTCATTATGAATTTCATGTAAATTCTTCTTAAAGCTATTTGAACTATTTTTAAACTTCCATTTTCATTTTAAAGGATAATAGTTTCCACTCATTTGAATATTTCACTATATCAAAACTGTGTTTTCTAAGAAGGAATTCCCACAGAATTAAATCTGGGATTGAAATTGCTTGTGGCCAGTGCTGAATTTGACAAATTTTTTTGACTGAAGGAAAAAATAATCCCAGAAATAAAATATCTTTATTTTTGCTATTTTGCTATTTTTTTTTGTTATTTTTGCTATTTTTTTTATTTTGCTAGATGTTTTCTTTTCAAAATAAAGAATGTAAACATTTAATTCATTTGAATTAAATCTTAGTATATATAAGAAGCCTGAAGAAATCAAACAAAAAAGTTCCATTAGTCATTTGATTGAAAATGAAAGTCTGGAGTTTCTATATGGATGAAAAACTCTAACTACTTTTAAGGTGACCACATGCAAACTTATTTTAAAGTTCTTAATCAAGCTATGAAACTAAAATTTAATGACTTGTGAATTCAAGCTGGGAAACTTAGTTACTGCTTTTAAATTTTTTTAAATTTCTGAATTGTTATGAAATTCAGTGCAGAAGTTTTTCCAAGCCATTATTTTCAGTCTCATTGTGTTCTATCAGAACCAATCAAATTGAGAGAAGACAAAAGATCCAAATTTATTTTTCAGTTTCTAATTCCAGCCTATGTTAGGGATATTCCAGATTCATGCAAAGATCAACAAAAATGTTCAGAATAGTTGTTGGTGGGGGTTTTTAGGAGATCTAGAAACACTTCAAGCATGTAGTACATGGCTTTTACATTAACTTGTTCATCTGACTAAACTGGAGGTGCAGCCTTCCCATTTTGAAGCCCATCAGCACATTTTCAAACCTTTTCTGCTGAAGCGAGATGTGTGACACACACAGGGGGTGTGCGGTGCCGTCCACCTTGGCACAGACTTACAAGGCTCCCCCAGCCCCAGTGGAAGACCCACTCCAAGCAAGTCACTTTCACATATTTACTCTGTGAAAATGTGGGAAAAGAAAGTGCCTCTGAAGAAGCAGATAGGCAATACCAAAAGATCAGCAGAAGGACCCTTCTCTCTCCATTGACCACAAAAGGTGACTCGGTGACAAACTTTAAATGCTGCCCTTTGGTGGCTAATGACTGGTAAGGTGAACCTAACCCTGAGCATCTGAATCGAACCCAGTGCAGTTTGGAAAGGTAACTGCAGAAGTTAAAACACAACCTCAAAGCAGCTGGCATTCTCCTGAACTTTTCATAATGTTTGTGTTTTTTTCATTCTGCCCATCCATAAATCAATAGTTATAATATATTTTAAAACATTTTAATAAATATTTCCAAGGCTGTATGGTTTTTATTATATAGAATCAAAGACATTTCACCATTAGAAAAGTTCAGCTATATAATAATTGCCATGGCCATAGATTTCTTTTCAACAAACAGGGCTTTGCCTTGTGTGAATCATTGGCACAGTGTACTTGAAATCTGCAACAAGCATCCACACATGCTCTTGATTTAGATAAAAGAAACCCACTGGCACGGTGGGGATGACTGCTAAGCAATATGCACCTCATGTGATGTCCTTTAAAAAAAAGAGCACTCCATAGTACATAGACACAGATCAGGTACAAAATTAGAGACAGACTGGGCCTGAAACATTAAACTATAATCAGAGTTCACACAGCTCCAGACATCAAACCCCTAGTTCTAAGACCCCACGGTCTTCTCCAGTTCTCCATATATTTGTCCTGATGATCCATACTGAGTTATCAGAGAATCTAAGCAGTGACTGCAAGAATTTACGACAACAATACAGCTTTAGGATTTGTTACATATTCTCATGCATCTCAGTGAACTGCACATCTGAAAAAATCTCTTCTCTGAGATTTACCCAGTTCTCATTCTCTAATTTCTAGACAAACTATTTTTGCTTTATTTTGGATGAGCCACAGCCAGGCCGTATCAGAAGACTGGCATGAGAGGCTGGTGTATGAGTCAGTAAGACTTACAAATTCAGGTACAGTGAAAGGAATCATAAATATTTAGTCAAAATAAAACAGACTAACCTTTGGAGTTTTTAACTCAGATATGTCACAGCTTCTACACAAAAATTTGTCTTGAATTCTGACAAGTAAGTCTGGTGCCATACCTGACAGATGAGAACCACGTTGATACCTAAGCCTGACTGTTATAATTGGGCTAGGGATGTGACAGCCAGAAGGTAGGTTCTATAATTCACCTTCTACCTGTATTAGTTCTAGCATGACATGAGATTAAAATCTGAGAGTTAATGAGTATCTATTTGTTTCAGAGAAAATTGTAAGAATTTTCTTTGTCACATACTAGCAAAGGACACCTCTGAGTTTCTCCAGTTCATTCGAACCAAAATGAGTATTCAGAGGGAGTGTAGGAAAAGCATTCATTAGCTATCATTGCTGTGCCTGGGGCAGCTCATGAGTGAAGACCTCATGAAATCAAAATATCCATACATAATGTTTTTGCATATGATATACTTATCTAATTAACAAGAAGGGAAAGTTCTTGTTTGTTACTTAAACCAGCTCAGTAACATAAAAGCAAAATTACAAAGAATATTGTTGTTAGGGAGTTTGTTCCTTTTGAAGGCAATTTTCAAAGTCAAGTTTTAGAGAAAAATCTACCTGTCATTTCTTCCAGATGCAATCATTTGCTCTTCAGGCTGCTATTATCAGTTTTTCCTGCCTCTTCCTTTCAGCTACCCAGTTGGTGTTTCTTAATTCCTTCAAATAGGCCCCTGAGAGTATTTCATTCCATGTGTTAAGTTGTCCTAATACTTTCTCAAAAATATTTGATACACCGTGTTTTTCAGTCATCAGATGGTTGTCTTTCCCTTATCATACATCTATGTTGTCCATTCTTAATCACCCATTCATGGTACCTGGAGTTCACCTTGATGATGGTTCACAGATACATCTGTGTTTTGGATAACACAAAGATTCTGCAAGCTTTGCAGGTGAGTATCTCTTTTACTCACACTTTTATTATTTCTACCTCTTGTCTTTGTCCAATAGGTTCATGTTATTTGACCCTATTTTACTCTGGGTAATTTGGGATTTTGGTCTGTCCTTGTATCCTTCTAAGGGCACTGGCTCTTATTGTGAAACTATTTTTTTTTTCCCCTCACTGAGATTTTGTATCTTATAATGCACTTTTCTATCCTTTGTATTCACTTTTCTTCTATAGACTTTTCTCTTTTAGGACTCCATTTCCTCATTCTGTTCTTGAATTTAGTCTTAATACAATTCTTTTAATTTAGCCTTCCTTCTTTCTCAATTTGCTCGTAACTAAAAATAAAAACAATTTAAAAAAATAATCAGGAATTCCTAACTATACAATTTCTAATCTTAATCCAGCATGTCGGCTGACTGTGGGTTAATGACACAAAGAGCAGTATCATCTTATTAAACTCTGAGCTCACATAGCTTCATTTACCACATGGGGCTCATACAGCATTGGCTGCCCAAGTGAGTTTTCTTTAAGAACCTTTTCACTCAAGAATTATGAAACAGCATATGTCAGGACGGATGATTTTATTCCCACATGAAGCAAGGACTGCAAAAATATTTAGGAACTAATCATCTCATGCACACCTGCAGATAGAAATTTCTCTCCCAGATGCATGTGCTGGGCTATTGGAATGCTTCTTTCTGAGTGAGCACATAAACAGATTTCAGCTACACTCATTCTTTTGAAAAGTACTTTTTTTTCCCTGTGTGGTACAGCATCTGATTTACAGATTTTTTGACATACAAAGGACTATTACAAACAACTGTTCTTTGTAAAAGTGGCCCACCTGTGGGTTTTGTTTTGTATTTAGTTATAGTACTTATGATTTTAGTCTAACTGCTGGGATAGTACATGTAATTTTTCTGCTCAGAATTACAGATTCTATTATTTTGGGGAGGATAAAAGGTAAAACTATATTTGCGCTTTCATTCTTTTCCTTTCAGCAGTAGTTTGCATGCTGGCAAATCCAGCAAACTCTCTGTGCCTCTTGTGAAGATACAATCTGTTAAGTACTCATCACTCCCTCAGTCAACCAGCACCCAAATTACTTGTTCTGTGTAATTTCCTCCTACCTTATAAGCACTGACATATTCCAAGTCTTTTTAAACTTAGGAGTGATTGTCTAGGGAAAAGAGGGATTTCTGGTGTCATTTCAGCTACTTGCAAATGAAACCTTAAGAGGTCCCTCTACCACTAGTGATAAGATAAACAATGTGACCTTGGAAGCATTTTTATCGAGAGAGTCTTGATGGTTAGTTCATGAATCCTCAAGATCCAAGTTATTCTGATAAGCTTTTTCAACATTTATTGCTATTTCAGGTCTCTGTTACAAGTGGGACATCCTAGTTTGTTATTCTGTCTTTTTATCTCTCACATGAATAAATTACAGGGCTCTGCTTCTTATCACAGAAAACATTCCACTGATCATCTGGGGAACACAAAATATTTTTTTCAGTCTATAAATTATTCTTATAGAAACTCTCATAACTAGCAAGACAGTTGGTTTTGTTTTGAGTTTTGTGTGTGTCTTTTTTGACAGCATTTGTCTAAAATAATCAGATGTGGTCTATCCAATTTTAGTTTTGTCATTAGAGCTGCCAGTCTTTCATAAAACATAATTTTAAACACATATGCACACACACAATAAACCCTTTGCAGTGTCTTGGCCAAGGAGTGTGAATGACAAATATACCTGGCTATCCTCCTATGGTGTTTTCTTACTGTTCATTGGCAGAAAAAGTGATTTCATGGTAGAAGGTTGGAAAATGACCTCTTGTAATGATGAAATTTGCATAAATAAATGCTGATTGCACAAAATGAACAATGTGCAGTGAGTGTCATCACAATAAGTTGTCTCCTACTGACACAGAGTCTAAGTAAGAAGCGTACAATTATGCAAATCAAACTAATGCCAGTTCCTCATTACTGTCGTGGTGGAGGCAAACACATATCCTCCACAGACAGCTTGATGCTGGGACACAAGCCAAAATGTTTGGTTTTGCTGACACAGCCACTGAGTCAACAAAAATAGGATATAATAGTAATACATCAGAGGAATCCATATCAGGACAGACCTGAAACTTAATGGACTGTGAATCTTTTGTCTGCAGAGAGGCGTTCACTGGTATTGACCCATAGTACGCCTGCTTCCACTTTTGCCAATTTTATAGAAATAGATTACAGAAGCAATTGCTTTTTGGAGCTGAAATGTCTGCAAAACAGTCTATTAGCTTTCCTTATAGCAGAAGAGATGACATTTATAAATACTTAAATAATGCCATGTATCCCACGTTTAAAAACTTCCCAGAATAATTCACAGGCTGCTTGTGGTTGCTTGATCTAATGTTTATGTGAAGTCTTGTTATGACACCACTGGGATTTTCAAACAATGCCATTTTTCTTGTGCCATTTTAAAAATACTCAGACAAAGATTCTATTTTGCTTAAAAAAAAAAACAAAAAACAAAAACTGCAGCATCAATTACCATTACTGTGAGGGACTGAATATAAAAAGGTTGATAGCTCCATTCAGAGTGGTGCTAACCCTTGAGAACATGTGCAGCATTGGTACTGTGAGCCACTGAAGAATCTAGTGCTTTATCACTTCAATTTCTCACCCTTCTTATTCAAGTAATTACTACTTGTTTGAACTCCTCTGCATGTTTGCCTTCCATATACATGCTGGCATGCAATTCAGAAATATCAAGACTGAGCTCACAGTTTGAAATTAACACCACCCAATACACTCACAGTTCCAGTAGAGGAGTTTGCTGCTCAACAAAATTCAGCATTAGGGTACATTTCAGAAAGACTTTGCTCAAAGACAAGTTGCAAGGTACTCCATTTGACTTGAAAAAAGGAAAAATACCTAAAAATAAAAATTAAAAAAAAAAAGAACAAAAAAAACCCCACCAACATGCAAACCTCCCACTAAAACTAGCAGTCATTTTATAAAACAATCAGATCAGCTATCAACTGAAATACATTGAATTCTGTGAAAGCAGTCTCTGCGAGCTCTCCTGCTTGGAAGAATCACTCCAAACTACACAGCATGTAAACAATTTACCTTAAATTTCAGCTGCAGATAATCTCCTGAGACAGGAATTAACCACATCTGAACGAACTGACAGCTCAAATGCTTCTGAAAGTCTGCCAGAGGAAAGACCTCTGCTTGGCTGTTACTACTGTTGTTGCAGTAACAGCACCAGCAATTGAAAAGAAATGTTTAATGGAGACAAAGGAGTCTCTTCTATGTTATTTCAGAGTACTTGTACAGGTTCTGCTACAAAAAGAAACAAAACAGGCCCTTCCTTGTATACCTCCTCCTTGCTAATGCATTACCACTTCCAGTTAAGCAAACTGGGAGTGTGGATGAAGCCAGAAGGCTGGCACAGCTCTGCATAGCTGCCTTTGGAGGCAAAGATGCTCTGCTGGACATTGCCTTCTAAGAAATCGGTTAAGTGACGGGACTGGGATACTTCCTTGCTGATAATAGTTTGGTCACTTCTGAGATGTTCCTCAAATCAGAGAGGGTTCATACTAACCTTTAAAAACACTGTTGGTTTACTTTGGGAATATTGAATTGCATTCAATGATGGGTATTCAAGAAAAAAATCTGATGAAAGGAGGACACCTTTCAGAAGAAAGATAGAGAATATTTTAAACTCTCTTCATGCAGCCTGCTTCTTTGAACTCACCCAAAATGAACACTGTTCTGCATTATCCAACTATGACTAAGGACAGATTTTCTCCAGAGAAAATTATTTTCAGCAAGACGATTCATCATAGATTTATTTCTCTATTACTGATACATCATTTTATGGTTGCAGCTCCAGGAAAGCAGAGGTATAAGTAAAAATAAATAAACATCCAGTTTCCCAGCCTTTCTTCAGCTGTGAGTTCACAGTTTAATGGGTTTCATCTCAAATCGAGAGGTAAAACATAGAGGGTAAAGTCCAAGGTAAAAAATTGGTGCCAAACGTGTGCAAAAAATGGTAACATGGTTTGAGGAGGGACAATATTATACATATAAGCAACAGAACTTTATCCTAGTAGGTGTGTATCTGTGTTCCCTGTCAATCATTTTTCTAACTGTTGCCAATTTCAAGAAACTAACAAGGAATTTCCAAGAGATTTTTTTGAATATTTCATGAAGCCAGGTTGCTAAGCGTATATTTCTGTGAAGGAACCAATATTAAAGGAAATCTTCATATACATCCTAATTTCAGGAAAAGCTTCAAAGTTAATTCTACTTTTTTCTGACCCTAAAGGCAACCAAAGAGCTCCAGGAGACCAGCCTTCATAGGCTGTGCCTGCAGCCCTGGGCAGATGCAGTCTGTGGTGTACCCAGCAATCTCTTCCTGCCAGCACCTGGTCTCACAGACCCACAAAGCTTTCTCTCCTATCCAGATCAAAAAGTGCACCCAGGGTATTTCTTTATTCTGTTGGACAGCTTCATAGAAGAGATTTTATTACGGTAGTTTCCTCCTGTTCTGAGAAGTTTTGAAGTCTCCTCACAGAGCCCATACTTTTCTTTATTTTTATGCCGTCAGTTTAAAACTGTCAAGTTTTACCTTGGCTTATAATAAAGTTTATAATAGAGCACGCATACTGCAATTTTCTCTTGTTACAGTATGGACATGTCATCACTACCATCTACTGCCTCTTTCACACAGCCACTTCCACTTTCCCCCTGCAAATCTATTTTCCTCAATTCAATGACATTGAAGGGCCAGGAGGATCTCAAAATAAAGATGTTCAGGCAGTAAAGTTGGAGAGAAACTAAAGCTAGAGGGAAACTAAAAGGAAACTTGGTTTGCTTAACAGGAAAGTGGCATTTATGAGGTTTCTGGTGAATGCCATACGCTTTCTATCCCCCAAAAAATATTTTCTGACATCTCAAGCTTATAATAGTCATGTACATCTAGCTGACCTTTATCTTGCTTGTGTCATATTGATCTATCAGTGAATCCATAATAAAAGATAGCAGTCTGAAGCAGTAAAAAGTAACAGCCATTGAGATGGATAGCTGCAGCTAAAATGTAGTTTCATCGGGACACTTAGTGCAAAGAACTGTAGATTTGTGTCAGGCAGGGCATGAGTAACCCCTTCAAAGCTCACTGCTGCAAACACCCGGTACACAGATGACCTGCCTTCAGAATATATGTTTCAGTATTGATTTCCATAGTTTCAGAACAACAGGAAAAGCCAAATGAAAGTTTCTTTGCAGAATACTAAAAGTAATTTACGTTCTTCTTTTGATTCCATCTCTGTATTTTGCTTTATGGTTCACAGTACAAGTGCTTATTTTAAAAATTCATCCCTGACTCAGAAAGAAAGCACGGAGTTGAAGATCTTTGGGAGTACAGAGCAAGAAATGAGCCACAAAATGAAATGAAACAAAACAAAAATGCATTAGGATTTAGTGGTAAGTCATTACACAGCAAAGTTTGTATTTTAAACACAGACACACTTGTTGTTCTGGTAGCTTATAATGTTATAAATCTAGCAGCAATATGAAAAGGAAAATAAGTTGTGAAGATACTCTTATTACAACATGATAACATTGGCTTCTTATGACCTATGTTCCTGAAGTCTACGTGAAATAGTCTTCCTGTAATAGAATAGTGATTTTAAGATTCTTCAGGGTTATGACCAAAGGGCTTATATAAGTGATATAAATGCTAACACCCCTCTCATTCAGATCTATGCTTTCAGGACCATACTTCTAGTTTGAGCACATAGTTTTTCCTTCTTTTTTTTAAAAATGGAAATTTTAACAGAAGGGACACGGCAGTTACTCACTGTGGAATGCCTACAGGTGTCTAAAGGTCCTGTCTGCCTCTGCCTCTCCACCAGAAAGTCACTGAAGCTTTGTGTTGGACAAAGGCAATCAAGTAATGGGACTTGAGAATTAAATCTGAGCTGTCTGGTAAACACACTTTTATTCAGGACTATTATTTCAGGCTATCTCAAGAGTCAGGCAAATATAACTTAATTTCTTACAGCTGCTTTACAGTTTCAAACATTCCTTCATTCTCATGACACTTACTTTATTTGTATTTAATTGTACTTGCAGTGCTTCAGGGTTTTTGGGTGGTTTTTTTTTTGCTTTTTTTTAAAGATAAGACAATCTTTGGATGTCACCAGCTAGAAGAATAATATCTCATGTCATGACAGCAATCCAGTTTCCCTTAAATGCTTACAATTATTCCAAGAGCTGAGACTGTATATACAAGCTTGTGCTTCCTTTGCCTACCACCCAACGCCTGATTTGCTGCAATAACAGAGCCAGTTTTATTTTACAGCCAATAGACTAGCTGCCATTTCTAAGCAGAAAGATGACTTTTCAAATTACAACATTTGAGGAAAATTTTGCCTACCAGTTCTCAAAAGACTGTTCAGTGTGTTGATCTGTCAGCAGTTTTTGCCATGTGAACCTCACAGAACAAACTAAAAACTTCAGAAGAGTAAGCATGCAATTTCTCTTGAAGCTCCTAAGGGACAGCATTAATGAAAAATTGTGGTCTAAAGTAAAAAAGTGTGGGATTTTCCCTCAGTTCCTGCTTGCAACGGCAGAGGATTGCATGTTAAGCTCCTTGTAGTCTTTGCAAGCTAACATTTTTACAGCTCTTCTTTTTCTGATGGCTTAGTCAGTCTTTAGCACTCAGACACACTCAAACCCATTACTCCCACTTCTGCACACCACTGAGATCTACAAAAGAACTTCAGAAGATATTCATAGAAACTGAAATTCATAACCTTATCACAGATCCAGGTGTGACACTTCTTATGGCCCACTATAGTCTTCTCATACATCTCCTCCAGCTGACATCTCACTTCACTGCTCCTCAGCTCCTACTTCCCTTTCCTCTCTGGCTATCCAGCTGGCCCATGAATCAAGGAGTTGATGCCAAGGACTAACCCCCACAGCCACAGAGCTCAATGAAATGCCTGAGCTGACACAACACCTAGTCCTTGCCACACCTGCCCTGTTGTGCTGGTGCCCTGCTCCCACCTCACCACCCCTCCTGTCATCCTTCCTCTCGCTGCCTGAAGGGCTCACTGACCATGCAGGCAGCCAAAGCATCCCAACAAGACAGTACAAAACTAATACAGCTAACTACCTAAATAGTTTTCTGGCATTAGAGTAAGCTGTCTCAGCTCACTAAGGGATTCAGAGGAGTGAGGAAAGAGGCAAGGCCACATGCCTGTGGAGGAGAGAGCAGGACCTGTCTGTGCCAGTGCTGTTACACTGTGTCTGCCAACAGTTGTGTCTAAGAATACTTCATTGGGGAATTTGTTTCCTCTTTTTTGGACTTGATAAAAGTTTAAATAAAACCTATTAATTCTCCTTAGAACTTATATTTCTCTGGAGTACTCCAGAACACTTTTCATTTCCTAATAACACGCAATTGTTGGATATTTGGAGATTTGGCCATTACAACAAATGCAGCATCTGAGAGCAGGATGAGGGAGAGTGAGCCCACACCAAAAGCCTCTTGGAGTAGTTTTTGGATTTATAGACTTTTATGGCAAGCTGTGATGGTATGGGATGTTATTTTACCATCTAGTGAACTCCATACAGATGAGGACCATGTCCTCATAGCAACCATTTCAAAAACCAATTCACATATTTTGTGCCAAACTAAATTCATATGATCAATAAAAAGAAAGAATACAGCTATTAGCAGAAAAACATTTTCACAAAATGGCCCGTCCCCAATGATCCTTCAGCCTTTACCCACACATGAGATTTACTGAACACCTTCCAGAGCTAATCCAGGAATTCAATAACTAATGGATACTAAAAATCATGGACTCAATAAAGACATTAGTTTTATGGCCCATTACAGTCCTCTTACTGTACATCCTACTGATCTCTCTCCATGCACTGGTGCTAAATCGCAGTTTCTGTCTCCACTCCACAGGAATTCTCTCCAGCTAACACTCATCCATACAAAAACCCCTTTCTCTCAAGTTGTCAAATCAATTAACATAATTAAGTTACACTAAAACAATTGTTTCTGTCATTAGCTGGGAATTTTCTGCTTCTACAGTAGTACTTCCACAGCTACTTTAATTTAGCCAAAAGAAGTGGTGTACTGAAAGGAGATTTTTCATATTTTCTCTCTTCCTCTACAATTTCTTTACTTTCTACTTGCACCACAACATTCAGCTGCTCTGGATAAAAGCTCCAGGAGAAGATGAAACAGTTCACAATAGCCCTGTCTGGCTGGGGAAAGATATAGAAACCAGACAGCTGGTCAGACCAGTTAGAGAGCACCCTGAGCCAGGAAAGGAAAAAGAAGCTCAAAGCAGGCAAAGCAGTGACCACAGCAGCACTTCAGGCCAACCACTGTCCTTGGAATGCTGAGGACATCACAACACACACCACTGAGGCTTTCCATGCTGCACTGGCTCAGAAATAAATGCCCCAAGTGCCCACTGAGAAGGACTGTTTCACAGAATTGGATACTTGAAGTAATGCCTTCGCTCTAAATGACAGACTTTAATAGATTTTGACAAAAGTTTATTTTTCATATCTACTCAGTTTGAATTTCAAGCCGTTCCATATCCAATTCCCCCTCTACAGTGCCTCTCAGTCAAAAAATTGTCCTGATGATGACATTAACTCTCCAGTATGTTTGCCACCAAGCTAAGCTGGCCATGGTCCTTCGAGGTAAAACCCAGAACCCCTTTTTAACAGATGTATCATGAAAGGACCATGTAAAGCCTTTAAGGTAGCATATACTAACAGGGTTGAAATATACACAAATTTTTTTTAAAAGGGGGCAAAGGGAGAAAGGAAGGGAGTGTAATTTTAAGACAAGAATTTCAGTTGTGCAAGGTGTCCTGGGGTGACATGATGTTTGTATCCCCAATGGTCTGTTGGGTCTGGGAGCTGGGGGAGGGGAGAGGTGTGCAGTTTGTTTTTAGAATCTGTCCTCCGCCAGCTGGCCTTGAGAGTCAAATTCAACACACAAGGAGAGGTTTTTTTCAGTAGTTAGTTAGTGTGTAGCTAGCAGGGGGGGAGAAGCTTCTCTTTTTTTTCCTTCTCCTCCTGTTTTTTTTTTGTTTTTTTTTTTCCTTTTTTACTTTCCTGGGTTTTTTTTTTTCACCTTCCCTTGGAACTGTTAAAAATCTCTCTGGACTGAGGACCCGGGGGAGTGCCATGGGGGCTGCATCTGGAACCCACCAAGATCCGCACAGCAACGCTTCCCAGCACCAGAGGAACTGAGACAGAGCAATCACACCTACAGGAGGGAATTCTTTCCTAAATCTGTCATCTCTCCAGAGTGGCACGAAGTTCTTGTCATCAGGTATTGTTCAATTTATTGTGCCAGTGAGTGCTTTGCCTGTTTAATAAGCAGGGTTCTTTCCACTTCTCTCTGAGGAGGTTTTTTTTTCCAAACCAGTTGGGGGGAGGGGACAGAGTGCCCCCTAGGAGGTTTCCTCCCAGATTTGCCCTAAACCCCTACACAAGGATAAAAGAAAATTTAAATTAGTTTTTCTAATTAAAAGGTGGTTGGCTAAAAGAAAAATTTCTGAAGGCATATCCCTAAAAGTGATGAAATCCTGTCCAATGCATATCAAATCATAATATATTGCCAATATCTGTATCTAATCACATAGGCAGGACCACTATCATAACACTCAGCTAAATCTTTCAAAGGTCAAGATGTATTTTGCAAAAAGCTTGCTAGAAAACTTCTGCTAAACCCTGAAAGATCACACACACAGAGTCATGCACAGAAACACTAGGTTGAAAGAGACCTTAAAGATCACTGACAACAAAAGCCTGGCACTGAGTGCCACATCCAATCTTTTTTTAAAATACATAGAAAAAGTGGCATAAATCAAATTGTCATTGCTTTTCTTACCAGGTCAAAAAAAGAAATCTCTTGATTAAAAAAAATCTGACTGATATATATACTGGTGTCACTATGATTGCAGAATAACTAAGGAAATTTTTGTTGTTGCCTATCCCCACTTCTATGACTAATTACACAAACATTTAATTTTTAGCATTTTATTTGTGACAGAGATACCACTGTCTTATGATTTCAGTATATCAACAGAGAGAAGAACAATTTTTTCAAGAAGTGGGCCTAAAATTTGGGATTTTTTTAATTATGGTGCACCTACAAAAAAAGAGTAGTAAAGTAGGAAGATGTGCACAAAAGCACCCTATTGGAAATCCAACCTTTTGGTGATAAAATATTGTTAATGTCTCTCTTTCTCAGCATTATCCTTCTCTAGGGAGGAAACAGAGGCCACAGAACAAAATATTTTGCATGTTAAAACTACTTAGGGACAGAGCATTTTATTCTCTGTTCACTGCTTCCTCAGACATCACACACAAGTATTCCTACAGCATTTTCAAATGGAAATTAGGAACAGTTTTTTCAACTTGTAAGTCTGGGAAGTGCCAGATTTTATCTTTTAGGTCTTTGCCTAAGACCAATTAGAAATTATTCACAATATGGTCAATATATTGTCAATGTGAGAGTTAGCATCAACAGAGCTTTAAGGCTAGACTTGGTGCCACTCCACTTAAAAATCTTTATTTACTGCTCTAAAAGCCTCAAGAAGCATCCAAGCATATCTATCAACATCTACACCCAACATACTCTCAGATTTTATTGGGACCACTGAATTCTCGACAGTAACACTGAGAAGGGCAGCACCAGAATGACCTTTTGTAAGATAATGTATTACACTCTTCATCATCATCCTCACTGCTGAGATTTCTCTCAGATGATGCATCAAAATAATGAGTCTATGTCTCCACACATCCATGTTTTCAAGCAAGTTAGTTAAATTATTTAAAATTAAAAATGAATTTAAAATTTAGGAGAAAGAAAGAGACCAAGAACTACAAATACTGCTCAAAGCACTGAATGTGCATATTTGTATGGTGTATAGTACTTCTTTATTCAAATACTTTCCTTGCAGGCAAAGCACTCTGGAAAGGTAGTGCCATAACTTGCATAATTCAAGCTGTTATTAATGAAAGAATCTTTACATTATATACAAAATCCAAGCTGGGATCCTGAGATGAAGGAAGAAGGAAACAGAGACAGAGAGTAAGAGAATACTATAGTTCTTTTTCTTCAAAATAAAACTGATCTGATCATGTAAGTATAATTTTTGTCTTTTAAACTACCCTGGTAATCAAAGTATAGACTAAAGGACAATAACACAATCTAGCAGAAAAAGAATATCTCAGCCTTGAACTGCCTCTTCCTCCCTCATTCCTTTCACTCTCCTCTCTACCAGCTTTCACAGTCACCTGAATTCTTCCTGACTCATATGATCATGTGTTAGTGAGTTTTCATTAAACTAACTTCTTTTTGCTATTCCCATGGTCCATTACTTTCTGCCTGGTTCCTGTGAAGTAATGATGAGTCAGTAGGGAAAGAGGAAATAAGCAATCAAAATTAGAACTGCAGGCACATGATGAGCATCATTAAGAGCTCACTTCTTCCTCTTGCTCTCCTGACAACTCTGTTATTTTCTCAAGTTCTAATTTTTCTGGATGATCAAGACAACACATATTTAGTTAGCCACTGTATGTATAAACACATATTCAGGCCACTGTAGCCCAGAAGATCCCTGATTCCATTCATTTCAGTCCTTCACAGAATTCATATTTATTTCACCCATTTCCCCTCACGCTTTCCCAACCATCCCATTGTGATGAAGGCAGAAGAGGAAAAAAAAATCTCTGTCTCTTCTAGAATTGTTCCACATGCATAATGAAGAATTAAAGATCACTTATGCCAGAGCAAGGCCACAAGAAGGAGCATGACCTCCCTGTGTTTATAATATTCATGTAATACTTTCAATTCTAGGAGCTGAGACACTACCTAGCAGTATATGCTGCAGAAACTACATGTATTTAACAATATATATATTGTATATACATAGTGCTGTGACTGCCATGGAGCAGAGACTGAAACCAAGAGCTTCCTCTCTTTCTGGCAACGTCCAAATCCCTAGGTAACAGAGCTATGAGCTCCTAGGCTCCCTTTTATTCAGTCAGTCTTTTAACCCATTTTTTGTGGTTTTGTTGGGTTTTTTCAGGATTTGGAGTCTTCTTACTGTAACAGCCTTACTAGATATCTGTCTCTGGAATAGTGTGCAGCCTAAAAGTGTCAAGTTACAGGTATGTAAAAAGCCAGATTCGCACCCTGCATATCTGCATTAACCAGTGATATATTATTTAAAAGGGAATAAGTGACTGTCCTAAAAATGAAAATACATCTTAAAAAAAAAAGCATAGACATATATCTTAAAGCCAGTATTCCAAGCTGTGAAAACTGTGTGAAAAGAGGTGTTTGATACACATCCAGCTTTAATCAATTCCCTTATTGGTTACTTTGTATAAGTTCTTGTTCCCTCTGCAACCCTTTCAGGACGTGTCTGACCCTTCAGTAACACAGAATTTGTGTACTTTCTTAGAAGACTCTAGATAAGGGGATCTAACTGGTTCATTGCATTTCAGCTTGAGTGTTTTGCTGCTGCCTCTGCATTGGTCTGCCTATACTTAATTCTTTCGTGGGTTTATTGGTATTTTACAATCTGTACTTCTGGATGTCACTATGTCAGATGAAAGATGCTGAAATCCTCACCTCAATGAAATTATTGCAAATTCCACTTAGGAGGCTTGAAACAGTAGCTGAGAAATTATGTCAAAAGAATAAACAAAGATTGTAAGGAAAATAAACTTAAATTTGAGCTGCAGATTTTACTTCCACAACTTAACACTATGACTTGAGTGCAGTTTTTCTTGATTTATAACTGTATAGGAAAGACAAGATATCATCTTACAAAGGTCTTTCAGGGCAATACTTTTAGGACCTGAAAGCATTTCAGGATTTTACTTCATTAACATCTATTCTAAAGAGAAGATCTTGACAGCACATCATAAAGAGGAAATTACCTGTATTCGTTTCTGTGTCTGTTTTTCAAAACAGTCTGACAGCTGCAGAATGCTGATCCATTTGACACACTGCATATTAAGTTGGTCAGCTAAATGTGTGAACCATGAAACACTGATGCCTGTTAAAAGAAGCAAGGGCTTCAAATTAATCAGCTGAAATCTGAAATATTGTACTTTATAGTATTAACACTATATAAATAACAGCCATTATTTCTAGTCATTTCTTCCATGCAAATAGAAAATGTCATTAGCCATGTTGTGGCCGGGTACTTTGTCTAATTTCTACAGCTAAGGTGGCAAAAAGGTTATTACAAGTAATAGCAAATTTAAAGTTTTATTAGCAGTAAACTGCAGAAGCTAATGGTGATGCCAACACTAGATAAAATCATTGTCACAGTTAATTTTGAACTCTTTATTTCAAACTTAATAATAGGAAACTCAATGGAGAGGATATTACACGGCCCATATCACTCATGAGTGCCGCAGGCCTGAGTAACTTGTTATTTTGCTCATGAGTGAAATAAAATGCAGATTATACTGCCTGCTATCAGGGGCACTGCTTTAATTGAGGGTACATGCATGGTGATGAAGGAGTACCAAGTCGGTTTCATTTTCTCAGATGTTAGAGGAATGATCTTTGTGGTTCCAACTGTGACTTGTCAAATCACCTCTCCACTACTGTTGCATTTTTAAAGTTCTTTCAGTTCCTTCTTAGATCTCAAAGAGTGGTTAGGTATGGTTTTCACTTTTGTCAGGGATTATGTGAAACTGTTCCTGCAACATCCTGATACCTGTAAACCTCTGCTGTTCATTTGCTACACAAGGAGAAAGCAATGGAGTATCTGTGTCTTAGTCTGAGTTAATCATGTATGCCAGCCAACACAAACTACTTATACCCCCTGAGACATCCTCATAATCAGAAATAAATAATACAAATATACTCCTCCTCCTTACCTTAGATTTATTCAGAAAATAGGTGTTTCCAAGAAATGATAGCACATGAGAATTTCTATTCTTTTCCTAAAGTACATTTCTTTTCTATTCAAACATTTATTGTTCTAGTGCACTGAATGCCATAATTCATAACATTCCTCATCTGGATTTGGGAAAGTTTTCTTCAAAATTATCTGAAAGCTAAGTTTTCATTTTTATATCCTGAACTACTAGTTAGGAAGGTCTGGCTTCTAATCAGATTACATTTTTCCAGTGCTTGCTAAACCTTGCAACTTCTTTTCTTCAGCCAAAACTACCTGGGTAGTTACAAACTAATTACTCACTTATCACTGACATCAACAGAAGGATTTTTGCTGAACTTAGCAGGATTTAGGTGATGTCTTTAAATAAAAAAGGCAGTAAATTTCTTTTTTATTTATGAATGTGTAACAGAAGAAAATATCCTACACCTTTTAATCAACCACAGTCAGGACTATCACCATTGCGCTTCTAGGCAATTTCCAACAGCATTCTTACAAGATTACTAAAGATGTATTTATCAGCTTTCATTATCAAGCTCCCTATCCAGCACAGAATTAACAAGAAGTAAAAGCAGCATTATGTGTTTGACAAATAGAAATCCTGACAATAGGTAACTGTAAGCACAAGGCATTTCCATGTAAGGTGCTCAGATGAGCTTTTTTCTCAGTAGTACAGCTAGATCAGTGTAGTGTTCCACTGAAGCTGATTTAGTCAACCAGAAAAGAGACAATAGCTGCAATTGTAACATTGCATTGCTCAATGTAGACATACTGTGAGGGATCATTTCTGATGTGCTGAGAGTGAAAAATGAAGTGCTGAGCTAATGAGTTGTGGTTTTTTAGTTTCAGAGTTTTTACTCAAACTATTTCCCTAGTGCAATCAACAGGAGAATTTAGTGATCAAATCTCACGCAATACCAATACTGTAATAGCTACTGCCTACATCTCTGGGAGCCTATGTTAAGCCACTAAGTAATTAAGCGATAGCTAAATTAGTCCTAAAATTACAATTCAAATATCTCCTGAAATAACTACTATAAAACTATTTTTACTGAGGAGACTATTTAAAGCCCTGTACTAAAGAGACTATTAAGGATTTTCTACAACCCAGCACATATGCATTGATCCAGGCTGACCATCATCCCCCTAAATAAAATCTTAATATTTCTAATGGAACAAAGGACCATTTTTTGTAGCCATGCCACAATGAGCGTCTCACAAATGCCTCAGACACGATGGGTTTATGCTCATAACTCCATCTTTCCTAAAGAATACTCTTTCTCTCCCTATGGTGTGTAGGAGACGACAAAGAAGATGGGTCCTTCTCAAAATGTCTTTCTTCTGAAAGGAGGCAAGACATTGACACACTGGAAATCAAAATTTTTCCACCTTCAAAAAGGGACAGAACAGAGTGTAAGAGGTTACCATAGTTTCATCTTCTTAAATTAAGAAGAGAGAATTTATCAAGAAGAAATTTAATCCATTGTTAAGGGTTCATTTTACTTTTCTTTGGTGACATGTGCTTTTCTTTGGTGACAGGGGCTCCATGCTTGCAGTGTTTCATTTCTCTTGGGACCTATTGTAGACTTCAAAAGATAAAAGAAACCTATTGTTCTGTAAGCCACTGAACAACGTAAAATCGTATTGTAGTATAAGTTTCTTTGACAGGTTGACCTCATGAAGAGATTTTAGCTATTTCTTTTCATTTTCCTTACTGTGGCTTTGGTGAATTAGGCTAGGATATTGATTTTGTGGCAACACTGAAATCATAATGGCTTTTAATTTCAAAGATGCCTGTTTGTCTTATTACATGTCTGTTTCTGAAGAGTTACATGAGAATTTAAGCCTTACTACCTTAAACTTTACATCTGCTTCCCACTTACAGGCCTAATAAAGCCTTTCAATTTGCTTTCCCATTTTTTTTTTAATCTCACCTAAACATGTGCTCAAGCAGAGGGCTGCAGATCATTTCCTCTTAGTTCTGACTTGATTCAAAGCACTTGCCATGTGCATCTATTCAGCACCAAACACACTGTCCCCAGCTTTTACTAAAGGGTTCAGGGTCTTGGTCATCAAAATATACATGAAATGCTTAATAGAATTTTCCAGCCATCTTTGATCTGTATGCAGCTCAGAACATAGGTGAGGGGAGAGAACAGAAAACACAGAATATTACCAAGACAAGATTTAGAAATAAAATGAGGAAAAATTCTAGGGCTAATATTCAAGCATGCTGATTCCTGTGTCAGCATTAAAAGCTAAAGCAGGGGTAATTTTTTTTTTTTCAGAATTCCTCAAAGTAGTTTATATTGCAATTCATAAACTTGAAAATCCTAATTTGAATCCTAACTAATATATGGCATTCACCAAACATTTCCACTTCTTCTTCTTCAGAAATCTTTTTCTGCAGTTACATAGAAATACTATAAAATAGATTTCACAAGCAACCATTTCTTCAATCAATGCCTAATTTAATGACTATAGTGAATATTTTATACCATTAAAAACAGGAGATTAAATGTTTATGTCTATATTTCAGTTAAGTTCAATGTGTACTATGATAACTTTTTTTGCCTGAGGTACCTCCACTGCATAGGAAAAGAAAGTTTATTTTTATTTTATCACTATAGTTCTTCTGTATCTTTTTGCATTAATATTAAATATAACTGTCCCAGTTTTCTCTCTACTATTTTCTACTTGCCAATTTCAGACTAATAAGCTAGGATTTGGGGACCGCTAGAGGGTTATATGAGCATTCTACTGAATTTTAAGTCAAGTTAGTCATATGAATCTTAATTATCATTTGTAGGAAACTGATACCTCCCTTGTGATGGAAACAAAAAGGAAAAGTCAAAAGAAAATTTTCCATTCACAGATCATGAAAGCTTTTCAGTTCTTGACAGCAAGCATTTTACTATTTACTGCCTTAAGTTACTTAGATGTGTTTTGAGCAAAATAAATATACTCTTCAAAAAAAATCAAAACAAAACAAACAAAAAAGGAAAACCAAAAGATTGGGAAAAGAAAAAAAAACATTAGCGCATCTATTTTTCAGTCAGAAAACTGGGGCAGAAAGTTTGGGGGGTCTCAGTAAAAATGCAAATATGCAGAAACAGAGCTGAACCCTAAATCCCACATCTCACATTTCAGTGTAGCTCATGCTTGTATATATGGCCAAAACATGCCTGAATTACAGGGGAAAAGATCTAAGTTTGCAATGAAACACAGGGGTTTGGGTTAATCTCTAATGTCAATGAACAATTAAGTGACAACTGTTTAAAACAAGATGCTCACAGATTCTGGGAGCACATGGCTTTCATATACTTTACAGAATCCTGTGTTACTGGGTTAAGCAGCAGCTGAGAAAAATGGCCAGGTTTCTTGTGTTCTCACAAAAAAATCTTTGTGGGCCATTAATTTGTTGCAGTAATCCTCAGTGTTAGACATCTAAGTTCTTAATACTTAATTAGAATATCCTCTGCATTAGAATAGCATATGATTTTATTGTCTGCAAACCAAATAGTTTCTGGGTTTTCAGGACACTGTGCCTTCACAGCAATAAGCACTGCTGAATTTCAGCCTCCCTGAGACTTAAAAGTATCTACTTTATTCAGTCATCAGCCTCTGGGTAACATTTGTGGATTGGAATTCTAACAAGTTAGAAGCTGATCTTGCTATCCAGTCTGGTCATTATCACATCTTTTGTCAAGAGCCAAGAAATCACTGATTCATGCTCTGATTTTCAGGCAGGATTGGTTCTACTCAGACATCAATGATGTCCATATCTGTGGCAGTTTCAATCACAGCTATCCATCTAATATCCTGCAAAAAAATAAAACAGTTCTGCTACTAACACAGCCCTTAAGTGCTGCTCTCTGCAAGGTGTCCAGACCTGGATTCATCTTCAAGTGACTCTCATCTATGCTCAAATACAGCAGTTGACCTCTTGGCAGTGAAATATCAGGGAGTCAGCATAAACGATGCTCAGACACTCACTTAGTGGAAACTCAAATCATTTGTCATGATGGAGGAGTCCCTGTGCATTGCTGCAAGTTCCAAACGATCCAAGGTCAAGAGTCATCTCTCCTCAGCCCATTTCAAAGGGTGCCTTCAATTTTCTTTGATGCATGACTTTGCTCCTCCTCAGATCTGAGCTAGATGCCATTTGAATTTATCATGCCTCTTTTTCAAAAACAAGTTCGCCATCTTTAAACTTCTAAGGGTATTGGTCCACTATCATTTAAATCACTGACTTTTTTTACAGTTCTGCCTGGTTTCAGTTTTCTATTGCAATTTTTGAATAACAACATTTAATACCTAATTATGATAGTCCCTCACTCTAACCTGTCAAAACCACCACCATTTTTGAATCCTCAGCTTTTTTCTGTCTTCCATGTTGAGCTCCACAGTAAGTCTGGAAATACACTGCCTTAGATAAATTATGCGTTTTCACGTATGGTGTGGGCAGTATTAACTGCATACAAAAACTGGAGATAAGAAAGGCAATCTCAAGAAAAAGATCATTCAAAGAAAGTAATAAAATCAAACACCTAATTTTTTTGACTGTTGACTTTAGCAATACTAGGAAATGTGAAAGTTTCTTATTAAAAATTCAGCATTTGACCAATTTTTAAAGACCACCTTTTCCACCCATTTCTTTTTCCTTCTAACTAAGGTAAACTTCAATGTGAACTTTAGTCACTCCTCCAATTCTCTCCCCCTCCCAAAAAATAATCATTTAGTAAGGGAAAGTAACTCCTATGCCCACAGATCATTTACATGATAGGACAGAGTCAGAAGCACTAATAGTAGTGAAATTTCATTAGGAACAGTCAATCTCAGCTAGATATAAATGCTGGCAAGTCATGATTTAAGCTCCAGTGCAAAGCCAGTACCTAAAGAAGAGCTTGTACCAGGACATCATCTTGGTGCTGGTCTACTCAGATATTCTAAAAAAGACTGAAGAATATGCTGCTACAACATGAAGTGTTTGGCCCACAGGAGGAGAGCAGAGTTTGCTGTCATAAGCTGGGCAAGTAGAGGAGGAATTGGCTCTTAAGTGTTTACCTTAACTGGGCAGAATGCAACCCTCCCCCCCAAAAAATCAGAAATGTCAAATTAGCAATGGTAACTCATGCAAAAGGAATACACAGCCAACCTCCAATGAATAGAAAGAGTATATGCAAATATTGGTGGCAACCTTGAAGGACAAGTTCTTGGTCTTCAGGAAACACAAATTCAGACCCATTTGAGCTATTAATCTACATACTTAGACAATGGGCATTTAAAAAAAGTTGCTACTGCACAGAAATGCAGTCTGTCTGCACAATATTCCAGAGAAAATCTCTCCTAAAAAATGCCAAAGACCTTCCTCTGTTTAAAAAGTGGTATTAGATTGCTTTAAGCAGTGTCATTGGAGCTACTTCTTGGCTCTTCCAATTGATGTCAGGATAGGTGAGGAGCAAACGGCAGTTTTAAGATTATGGATTGAACCACAGAATAGCCAATAAACCTTTGGGATCCTTACAGGATGGAAAAATTATGGATATGTGAAGAAGAGAGACTAAGACTTAGCCAGTCCTTCTGACTTCAAATGCTGAGCCCCAGAGTGCATTGACAAATACACATTTTTTCCTCTCTCCACAGATACCCCTTTCTAATGACCATGGTATATCACAGAGACTCTGCCCCTCATTCTGCTTTATGGGAGACTGGAGACCAGCTCAACTTGATTCCACTTCTCAGCTCCTGTGCACTTTACTATGCAGCAGCTGAACACTAACTTTAGTTTGACCCAAAAGTAAACTTTAGCACAAAGATAAATCCTCTGAGTCTTTCCACCCCCTTTTGAGTACTAAGTTTATAAAAGGCTATAGATTTCTCCAGGCATAATATATAGAATGCTGTATTTTCACTAAAAATTCAGTCATACCAACAATTAGATATTAAAAAAACCCTTAAGAAACAAAAAAATTATCCTCTCTTCATACAGTAGAAAAAATTATATTCTTACACAATAACAGAGATACATAAAATTTAACTGGTAAATATGAATTTTCAAGGATTCATTTCCAATTTCTCTAGGTTAACTTACTCCCAACAGAGATTTCTTCCCAACACCATATCCTATGTTGTAAAAATTTCTCTCTTGTTACATTTTTTTCACTGATCACTATCACATAGTTTGTCCAGTAGGTTTTTCAGAAAGGGGGGGGGGGGGGAGGGGGGAGGAAACAAACAAACAAACAAACAAACAAAAGAAAAAAACCCCACCACTACCTCAACATTCCATTTCTGCAAGCATTAAAAAGTAATGTAATCCATTTTCTTACTGCTAATTGCTTTTGTAGTTTGGTCTTCCTGAATACATTTTATATACCTCAGGCACAATTATTAGAAGAATTCAAAGTCATCCAGAAACACACTTTGAGCCTCATGATTTCGGTTCCAAAACACAGGCCCCACTGCACACTTTTGTTTTACAGGCAAACATAATAGCAAATCCTTCATCCTCTGCACTCAAAATCTCTCCTAGCTGAGAGCTGGACCTTATGCTGCCTTTTCAGCTAATTTATAATTTTGTTAACTTTCCTTAAGTCTTCTTTTCCACACACAGAGCACACAGTCATAAGCTTCCTGCATCTGATTCACATCTTTAGTGTTTGTTGAAGCAGTGCCTAACACACACTGTCCTGAATGGACCTCAGAAAACACCAGGGTTGTCCTCAAAAGAAAATGTATTTTAAATTGAGCAAACAAGTACATCCCAAACATGATTTCCTGACTATATAGGAGTAGAAAGTGAACTGACTGAAAGATATCTCCTACACCAATTCAGTGTTTCAGCTAGTCCTAGGCTTTTTATTAGTAATGATTGAATAGGGATATTGAATTATATTCTGAAGAGTTTTGTAGCTGACGTGTTTTGTGATGATCAGAGAAATTGCATCAAAATAGAAAAAAAAAATTTGAAAGAGTTTTTGTGCATGGAGAAACACTGGATGAAATGCCAAAAAGCTATGCACTGAAGAAATAGCTCATAAAACAAACTTCTCTCAGAATAGCTGGGACTCACAGCACAGTGGAATTGGAGGTCTCCAATGATTATTTCTCCTAAAGAATACTTATTTTATGTTCACTGAAGGTTTGAAATAGAAATTTATACTGTTTGTTTTTTCATTTCCTTTGAAATGTTTTAATAAAAATGAGATAAAATCCCTATTTTACAAATAATGAAGAACAAATGATACTCATGGCAGGGCTTGCCTTTGTTTCAAATGCATATGATATCAAGATAATAAAAAATTTTCTAACAGATGTCAGAACATTTTCAAACTGCAAAACCTTATTTGTATCTGCACGTTCTGCACAGTAGCATTCTGTGGATATCTTTCAAGACTTTTTGCACAGACTAAACTATATTTGTATTGGCAGACTTCATTAGTCAAGTGACAACGGACATTCCTTTGTGGAACTGTACATTTCAAGATCCAAATGTTAACACTAACTGTTACATTAGACAGAAAAAAATAAATTTTTTGCACAAAAGCTGATGTTTCCCAAAGATAAAACTTTACCTAAATACAATTGTGTCATTTCCATGACATTTGAAGGTTAAGTGGAAACTGTTTTCAACATCTTTAGCAAGAATTGCTCCTCCACAATTTTCCTCTGCCTGTATCTGAATGTAATGTGTATCATAGCCTAATATAAATTGTAAATCATGCAGTTTCCGACGGGACTGTGATGAATACACATTCGAATAAAAGAAAAAATGGTGCAGCAATATAGTCCCTGGAATTTAACACCCTGCAGTCAGAAGGTCACATATGTTAAGTTTCTTATTTATATCCCTATTAAAGCTCTGATCTGTGGGAAGCGGGATAGAAGCAATATGACTCATTTTACAAATAAAGAATGTATTGTTGTTGTACTGCACATGTTTTGTTTCTGGGCACTTAATGATAACAGTGCATGAACTGCAGGTGACTATAATAAGTGGAAAAAAAGATCTTCATCAGAAGACATAAATATTTGTTCCTACTACTTCTCTGGTAAGTGCTTCATTAAAAGTGTAACAAAATATATGTTTTATGAATGAGTCATTAATATTCTTCATAATTTTTCCTGGCTTCTCTATACCTCTGGGCATCAAATTATATACAGGCTAGCCAGATATTTTGGCTCCATTTATGTTAACAAGCAGCACATAAAGAGGTAAGAATAAGGATTTTATGTACATTGCATTCTTCAATTCAAAATAATGGGTTATTCTGATCTACAAATTAACCCAGGGAATTTGAAATCAATGTGGCAAGAATTCATTCACTAGATAAGCCTTCTCCATAAAATTCAGCAAAAACCACAGCATGGCTTAGTATTTGTCCCAGCTAATTTGACCTGTGATATTAATGTTATTCTCCTTTACATCACAAAAGTACATAAAAAAGTGACATACTGACAGTTTTGCTTCAGCAAAGTATTAATCTCCACTCCAAGAACTTTTCTTTGGGAAATAATAGAACACATGTTCTTAATGATCCAGAGATTATGCAATAAAAACAAACAATGGTAGAGAACAAGAAAAGATAGACGGATAAAGTGTTGAGCATTCAGAAGAACAAATCAAACTAAGTAAAAGCCAAAACAAAACCAAAAAGGCTGGACCCTTTTCAATAAGTGGAAATTGTTTGCGAATTTGGGGGTTAATTGTTTTGATGTTGGACTGCTTTGAGGCAAGTGCTCTACTTCTGGCCTAGGATACTAAAAAAGTCACTATTACATGTACCCAGATCCATAAATAGCTACACAGACTTGTCATAGCCAAAACTCTTTCCAGTGTTGTTTGTGTGGGTTTTTTTTTTTTAATTTTGGCAATGGATGCTGAGGAATTGTGGTTTTTTTCCTCACAATTTCATACCCTAGATGTGAATGTGCTCAGATGTTTGATAGGACAGAATTTCCCTGGTTATGGCTTCTTCTTCCTGGCATAAATATATTCCCTCCGAGCATATTCCTTTTTAGTTGCAATAAAAAGTGTGAGTCTTATTGTTTGTTTGTTTTCTTTAGGAGAAGCAGCTGGAAAGTCATAATTATGTTCACTTCCCACATTGGCAAAAACAAGCTTCATATTTTCATGCATTTTAAATTATCTATAAGGATAGACTAAGCCACTTCCACCTTAAGGCTTACAAGTTTCCTAGTATCTAAATCATATTGCTATTAAAAAGGGAGTATGTTTCATTTTTAATTATATTGAGAATAGCTAATAAATCAGTTTGCAATATGTTACATAAGTAAAAGTACAGTATCACTGGAAAAAGACAGCACTATAATACTGCTATCTGTTCAAATATTTTGATAAATTCAAACTTGAAACACAGCAAACACTTGATGATAGCTTTCTGGACATCAGGAACCAGTTAGTGGTACCTCAGTCAACAAATGATCTTTGAGGAAAGCACAAGAGAGTGGAAGAAGGAGAGGTTACAAGGAAAAAGAATAGTGTCAGAGACCCTGGAGGGTCAGAAATGCTGCAAAAGCTTCAAAGCTCACACTTTTCGTAAGCCATATACCTTCTTACACCTTCTGTTTGTCTTGCCCACATAAAACACTGTTTCGGAACAGGGCCCATCTCTTAACAGAATACCTAATAAAAGTTTGTGGCCTTCCTATTCCTTTATCAAGAGCCAATGAGCAAACATCAGTATTGAAACAAAATGCTGTCACCCTTTTGACCCAAGCATCTATGCAAAATTCAAGCACTGAGTCCTTGTTTCTCTCAAGAGGAGGAAATGATGATGGAGTCCAGAATTTCTTCAGTGCAATCTGCAGTAAATTGCACGTTAAAGCCCAATTTTCTTGCACACAACAGGAACTGAGCCGCAGGAGATAGCTTCCTTGCTCACAGCTTTGCTTTTTAGCAAGTAGTTTACATAAAACTCTTTGCTTTCAGTATAACTGCTTCTTTGGTTGCACCTGGAGCTTTTTTGTTCCTTCACTGTGCACTCCTAGAGCATGTCTGCCCTTCTCCTCGCATGTCCTGACACCCAGTTAAAGCCAAAATCCTTTCTCAAACTCTGTATTTAACTCTATCTTGCAGCCCACTAAGAAACTGCTCCAGCAGAATAATGAACAGCACTATACATGAACTGAATTTTTAGGGGTTGTTTCAATATTTTCAACTATCTCTAAACACAGATGTATTCAACTGTTCCCTTATTCAGCTTGAATAGACAGGGGTTGTTACATTTAGCAGCTGCACTTATGTTTCTTCCCGTCCCTAGCACAACCACCACAATACCACCCCACTATTTCATTCTTTGCTGAACATTACTATATGACCTTTATATTTTCTGCTCTACAAAGAAGAGCACATGTAGAATACTCCTTTTATACTCATTTTCATAAGTGGAAAAATCTTTCAAAAATGACAGGGGTTTTTCCTTCTCATTTTTTTTCCCTGTGTGCCATTAGCATACACAGAGAAACTCAAAGCATTTTCTGAGGAACTAGAAATGGCTTAGAACAGATCACCTCTTACATAGGATAGCTCCACAGTCTGTCCACCAAATCATTTTTTTAATTTGCCAGGAAGCAAACTGTCACCCTATATCCTACCAGATTTACACAGCTACTAAGGGAGTCTCTCCAGGTCACCTCCTTCCTGGACTTTCACGCTGCACACTGAGCACCACACCCAGCTGTGAGTTGCTCTCACTTGAATGACAGGCCTTAGCCCTCTCAGGTACAGAGTTTCTAAATTTAGAAACTCAAACAATGGAAAAGCAACAGTCATTGGTGAGAATCCATGATCTTGCAAAGAGAAACTACTGTTTAAAATCTATCAACCTACATGTGGAAGCCAGCCAAAAATAATATAAATCAACATTCTTCACTTTTATAGGGGCTTCCAGAAAAGTCAAAATGGAGCTACATTATTTATGTTTTATGGGAAGATGTATTCAATGTTTATAAATTCATTTGGATAATAACACTGACTTTAATGCACTGATAGATGTCTCTTCTAATATACATTAGAATAATGATCTCCTATAACATATGAAACCTATAACATTTCCATATTGATCAGTCTTCGTTATTTAATAAAAGTTTTCAAAACCTCAATAAAACTGTTTTTTCTTAAATGTGTTAACAACACACGGATGTCAGAAAATTACTTTCTCTTTGAGCTTTGAGAATGCCATACGTGCAATGGCATCTTCAGTCTTTTGGCTTCTAGTAGTTCTCTGTAGTCACTTAGATAACACAGCAGGTTTTGGCACCAGCAGTTTTAAGAAATCTGTTACGAAAGGGAGTGTCCATGCTGATGACATCATGCTAATATGAAAATAACTTCTAACAACTATGCTGTCTCTGAGTTCTGTGCTCTTTGTTTTCTATGGTAAAGCTTTTATGAGCTTCTACGATCTGGCAAATCAAGAAGTTAGTAAACACTACAACTTTGGAGACAACTCTAGGACCTAGAGAGGCTTGCAGAGTGCTAAAAGCAGCCAACTCTAAAGCTTGACTGAGAAGCTGCAGCTCTGCAGGCTGTAAATAAATAACTAATGCCTGCCTTTGCAGACCATGCTCCAACCAGGACACCAGGCACCAGCTCTGGCCCAGCAGGCAGCTCTGCCTCCTGGGTAATCATTTACTGTAACAAAAGAGGAAACTGAAATCTAAGTTTCATATAATGAATAGGAAATACAAGACACCTTTATTGTGACCTCAGTGGTGTTGATGTCTTTAAAAGATCAGCAAGCACACCTATGGGACTGCTATTTATAGTACAGCAAAATAAGGATTATGAAGAAGGATGTTAAAATGCTGTATATAAAATATGAGAAATATGAAAGACTTTCAGTATTATAAAATCCTTTCTCCTTTGATACATTGTATATGTGGCACTACTGTGGAATGCATGGTGTTACCAAAGAGAAAATGAAAATTACTGACAAAACCCACAACGGTAAATATTAAAAGACACTCAACTTTATCTCATTGCTTGATTCATTTCTTTTAAGACAAAAAGAGCATAAAGCTCACAGAATTTGATGTGAAAATATATACAGTAAGATAAAAAGAGATGTTTCTATCAGAACTGGAAACCAGACAGAGAGCTCGGTCAGAACATGTATAATCTCTGCTGTCATAACAAAAAACTAATGGTGACAACCAATCTATACCAAAAAAGAAACATGCTGAAATGCATGCTGTAAATATATGTCAAGAAGGATACAAACGAATTGCAATTTTATAAAGAGGACAAAATCTCTGCAAAATAGTCCAAATTGTCTCTGTGCTAGGAGTGACCCTTTCTACATCTGCTAGCAGATATGACAGCTCCAGTTGCCAGGATAATATATCTAGCATAAGGAAGGAATTTCAGAATCATAGTAATAATCTTTTCACAACTACCAACACCCACAGAATTCACTCTTTGACATCCACACAGACAAACATAAAAGAAATAGTATTTGCTTATAAGTAAAATGGCAATATCTCTGGTTATGACTGATTCCATGCTAAAACCATGCTAACACAAATTGTGAAAGCTTTCAAAAGTACTCAAAACTAAAGAAAAATGAAGTTTGTTCTGCACTTTGACAAATCTTACCCACAATTTATCTTCTGAGAAATACAAGCATAACATTGTTTGCATGTCCATTCCTAAGAACCCTAAGAACCCAAAAGTTTTGAGTTGCCTAAATCAGGAAATGGTTTTGTTCTCTGTACAAATACTAACTCTTGATTTCTGCATACCTTTCATTATAGTAATTACTACTGGTATGATGACTTGGATTTCTCTGACAAATATACAGTACACCTTCCTACATGTATTTCCATACATGCACTGTCATAACAATTTTGTTGTTATCATGGTCTTAAAGCATATTTTGAGACCTCAAACAAAATCCTAAGACCTGTATTCTATTTACAGAAAGTCTATCACTCCCAAAAAAATCTCAGAACTTGATTACAACAGCTCATTACTTACACACAAACAAAATATTACCTTTCTCAGGCAAGCAATCACTAGACTCATCCATCAGCATGGAAATGTATCTCCTTATTTTCAAACAGGATAGCCACAAAGTTAATAATATTTTACTACAGCTTTTTTTTAAAGTAGATATAATTTCTTCAAAATGGTACTAATCCTTTTCTAAGACAAAAATCACTGTTCAGTGTTCATAATCTGTTTTTAAGACAACAGTCATTAATTAAAAAGAAATCCAACCAACCAAAATAAAACAAAAAAATGGCAAAAAACCCCAAAGTGCTTTTATTATCTAAAGGTCTTCACTATGACTTGTACTATTCTGATAAATTGAGGTCTTCACTATGACTTGTACTATTCAGGTGAATTCAGATGTACCTTCAGACACACGTAAAGCCAATTTATTTTCAGTAATATTCCTTTTTAAGATCATGCCTTTGTCTTATGATTCCTGGTGTTCCCAGACTAGAACATGCAGTAGGAAGAAGTAGTTCCTTCACAACGCAAAGGGCTCAGGAGTCTGAGGATTCCATAACAAGAAGAAAACCAGCAAACCATGGCTACTTTAGTGAATACTCATCTGAAAGAATCAGAATTAAACTTAACTAAATAAAGTCTCCTCAGGAACAAATCAAATTGGTAGATAACATTAGTTGTGGTCTGGCAGACTAAGGTAGAAAAGCCTTCCAGCAAGATGCTAACACAGTGGAGACATGGTGCCACTCATTTTGGCCAAGGCAGGCTTATTTTCATTATTCTGCTTAGACTAGATTTGACACAAGGAAAGAGGGGGAAGCCAAGTGATTACCAAGACAGCCTTGAATACTTCTAGTGTGTGTGATTCCTCTCTCTGTGCCAGAGGAAGTTTCTGAACAAATTATCTTATGACAATGGAATATATCCAGTATGAAGACTCTTGACAACAGACAGTTTGAAGCTATTAAGCAGACATTTTCAGGCACATTAAGATTTGAAGGGATATTCTGTGACCTTAGGAGAACTAAGAAGGTCCCAGAAAAGCTCAACATTTTGCTAATGATTAAATATGAAATAGCCTTCCAAGAACATTTAATATCATAAAGCAAGAAACAAATGAACACAAGTCTCTAAAAGAGGCATTTAAGTGATTATCATTATCATTAAAACTGCTTAACATGAGGTTAGTCTATTTCAAATTCAATTAATATACAGGCCCCTTCAAAATTAAAACTCCCAAAAACCTAAGCTATGCAAGATCTATCATACCATGAACTCTTTCCAACTTCAGCAGATGATTTGCTGATCTACCACAATTTCTTAACCAATAAAGAATAATTTCAAATCATGTATCTTGAATGCTGTTTTCAAGGACCTACATAGTGGGGATGATCACCAAGCTGGTTTTGTACAAGTAAATCTGGACAGATGAAGATCTAATTGCTTTGATATCTATCACCATTCCACTAAACCATGTGTGAGTGGAAAGGATGACACAAAAAAGGCAGGAGAAGAAACAGCAGCTTAGAGACACAAAAAGGTTTATCTATAAAGACCAGGAAAGACTTGACAACAGTGCAGTTTTTCAAGCCAGTATACACTGACCACACAGTTACAAATGGAGAAACTGATGAAGTTAGGGTGGTTTTTTTCTTTCAGGAAAGTCGTAAGTTCTCCCATGGGAACTCCAAGTTCTTTGATAACTTCTGTAACAGGCTACAAGGCCATACACCTTCAAACTAACATGTACATGCAAAGTGTGCTGCTATTGAAAGAAGCATAACTGTGGGCAAAAATAAAAGCTGTGAGCATTCTTTTTCCACTAAATATAGAAAGCAAAATTTAATAAAATATAACTTCCATGGAAACAAGTTTGCAATATTCACCTCAAAGGACCTGTAACAAACCTTTGTGTCACAGTATCCAGCACAAATCCTTTGTCATATCATATGCATATCTCTGCCTGTATTTGCACAGCATGGTCATGTGTTAGTCTTAAAAAACAATGCTTATGATGGAAGTATACAGAGACTAAATATTCTTTTAAAAATTTTAAATCTCATCTATTCAGAGATTCTTTAAATGAAATAGAATTCTGAATTCTTCCTCTGTTTTGGGAGAGTTCATTGAAGATTTAGAGACAAAAAAAACAGCATGGAAATTATCAAACTGAAACAAAATTGCACTACATTTCCTTTCAGAATAATTATAATTGAGGTAGTGCAAGAGTAACTAGTATTAGGTTTTTCTATAAATTAAAATATTCTGAGGGAATAAGTCACTAAATACCACAGATTCTTTCTGCAGGAAAGAAAACTCTTTATACAAGAGCACAGAATAAGAAATGCACAGATACAGCGAAGAAAGATTAAGATATGGAACCAAAGTTAAATCTAACATCAGTGGGATAAAACCATATGAAAATCATTTTTGTCACAGTAATTTACAATGGGCAAAGAGAGCAGTGACTATTTCAATGTATTTGTCTGAAATACCAGAGCTCCCTGAAGCCACAGGAAGGACAGATGCAGGTACCTTTTTGTTCCCCAGTGTATCTTTCTGTAAAGAGGCTGATCTATGTCATGTCTGCTTTCCAGAAACAGATATGAACACAAGAGGTATGGACAAGATGAAGGCAGCATACACATATAGCAAGGTAACTCTGATCTCATCATGCTTTTGGATTCCCAATGACTGCATTACCTGAACATATATGATAACAGGATATGAAGGGAATAGAAGGGCATAATAAAGCTAAAGTGACAGATTCACCTGATAAAACAGAGATGAACATGGGTGACTCACCATCAGACAAAAAACATTCACAGCAGCTTTCAGCTGAACTTACAAGAAATATTTGAATTTTGGGAACTTTGTCTGCAAAATGATACTATATCCTGAAGAGATCTGTTGAGAATAAACCACATAAGAAAGCTAACACAGTGACCACCAAGCAGAATCTGGGCAACTTCAAAAACCTAAGGAAGTACTAATTAGGTGCACCAGAAACTGAGAAATTAGTGTTAAGAGTAAAATGTAGATACAATTAAATCTAATCACCTTGACATATGTTACAGACATCAGACTGAAGAATTTTAAAGTCATTCAGACTTTAAAATCTGTACTCAGATATGAATGTTCAAATAATGTAAAGTACTTCCATTTAGAAACTAAGGTGAAAGAGTACCCACTTGCACAGAAGGCACTTGAGAGTGGCCTTCAGATCACACCCATTCACAGTGACCTACTCATGAATGTGCTTACAGAGCACACACTAGAAGAAAGTTTACAGAAACCAAGATTTTAGATCTAAGTTTAAAAATATGTTTATTGTTATTCAAAGCTAAGCTATTCTTTACTCAGCCAACATATTAGTGCAGACAATATTCTCTCACTTCCTCTGGGTTTTTCTCTAATCTTATCTGGATTTCTTTCTGTGTATTTCTGAGTAATCAAAAGTTATGAGCTTGATATCTCTTGAGTTAAAAACATCCCTAGTGTTCCTGCTGTTTCTTTTGTATATATTCTTTCTTTTAGTGAGTCTCTAAACCAAGGATAACAGAAAAAAAATTCAAGTAATTTTATTTCAATCAGAATGAATCAGCAATTTGATTTTTTCCAATGTATTAAGCAAACATACCTCTTTAGATACCAATTGATCCAAATAGATAGACCAAAATTCAATGTTAGGCATTCCTTCAGTAGATGCCCAAATTCAGGACTGTGGTAATGAAGCAAAATTCAAAAGCATTTACATCATCTTTCAATTAGGAAAATTATTCAAGAAAATTCATTTAAATTATAGACGAAAAGAAACCTAAATATACTCACAAGACGTTCATAAATAGAACTGTTAAGAAATTTTCTGACTAAACTGAAAAGGAAAGTGTGTCAAAATTTAAAGTATTTTCAGAAAGATCACTGATTCAACAAACTTTCTTCAGTACACTGGCAGAGCACCCACCAGGGCCTGGCTGGTTCCTGGCTGGGACCCAGGCTCCTGCAGCTCTTGCAAGTCACACTAAGTGAGGTTTTCCAAGAATCAGGGGACTGAAAGCCCTCAGAGCCCTACAGGAAAGTGCCATAACCCTGAACAGGAGCTAAGCTGAAGCATCAGAGACTCCAGGCAGAACACTGTGGAGTCAGAAGCCTAGACAGTAGGATATGCCAGCCCCAACACTAACACAGCTCTTCCTGCAGCTGGAGTGATGCAGAGTGAGGCCCCCAGAGCCTCAGCTGAATTCATTGCTGTCAAAGCGTTCACATTTCATGCTCCAGTCCTGGAAGCCTTAGCTTTCCAGCTGTGCTGGTAACCCAGGCTGCACAGACATGTAAATTCACTGGGAAATTTCTTTACAACAGGAATGCCTTCTTTTGAGTTATGCTTAAAAACATAAGCCATGTCTTGACATCATGACTCTATAGCATGGTCTAAGTGTACTTGTATTGAGTTTAAACTACCCAGCTCAGGAGCTGCTAAGCAATATTGCCACGGTGCCACTAGCTGATCATGCAGTTAACTACCATCTTCCTGGATGCAATTTATTCTGCTGCATATCCATGAAGTGGTTAACTGCTCTAACGCTGATTTGACCAGATAACTGCTTCTTCTGGGCTGGATTTCTCTCTCTTGCTAATTAGCACAGTGTAACCAAACCAAACTTAACAATTAAGGCAAAACCTTGATGTATAAAGGTGAGTCTATTTTTTTTTTCTTGATAGAATAAAAATACAGATGGAAAAAGCATGGAATTTTCAGACAGGTGTGAGGGGAAATGAGTGGTAGCTGCACTGTTTAGTGCAGAGAAAATATATATGATGTGTCAACACATGGCAAAGTGTGAAGAACATACGCCTGCATGCATAAAAAATATATATATTCACAGTACTAAGCAATTTACAGTTAAAGAGTTGCTATTGGAGTATCTGTTAAATCCATAAGAAAATCCACAGTTGCTGTAAGGTTTGGTTAAATTTTAACTTCAAGTTAGTCTGTAAAGATATTCCTTCCAATCCTACTAAATTTTTTATCATAAAGAAGGAATCATAACCTTATGTTTATGTTTGTGGGACCACTGCTAATGCCCTAAGTACTTCTGGTTTCCTAGTAGGCCAATTTACAGCTCTTGCTTAGGACGTGAAATTAGTCTATGTCAGTGAGACAAGTAACAGTCATGGAGAAATTCCCTAAAAATTCCATTAATTGTTCCATGGGAAAATAATGTCATTGCACAATAGCAAACAGAATTTCCTACTTAGCCCATGCTACTTCTGTACATTTTCTGAAATTCATACATTCAAATCATTGTAGCAATATAAAACTTGATATCTTGTTCTGATAAGAAAATTGGGAGCACTATAGCAGTGTCTTGGATTTAAAATTATTTTCTTTTTTTAGGCAGGTAAGGTTTGGGGGTTGGTTCTGTTTCATTGAGTTGTTTTGTTTGTTCTTCCACTTTAGTATTTCCAAGGACCCTAAAAGTGTGACTACTTGACAGAGACACTTTGTTCTGGGCACTTGCCTTCTCTCATTATCTCTGAAGAGAAAAAAAATACCTCTTTTGTTCTCCTTATCGGTTCACTACCTTATCCAAATAGTCATTTCTCTTTTAAGAAGGAAAAGACAACTGAAATCATGCAGAAACTATGCCTTACATATTAAAAAAAACATTATCATTCAGGCAAAGTGCTAAGTACTCAGATAATAAAACTGAATAATTCTATTTCTAGGGTTTTCCATTTCATGTTTTTTCATTTTGAGCTCAACTTAAGCAATTTAAGACAGACTGTGACATAAAAGAAACATTTTCTGCACAAAACTTTGGGATTATATTACAAATAATTTATCTGTATTCAGTAGTGATGTTTTTATACAATATCATTAACAAAAAGTAAAGTACATGGTGACATTTCAGATGGTGTGAACCAACAGAGCTCTTCTGACTCCTATGGAGTTCTGCCAATTTCCACATTGCCTGACAATTTGGACTGGAAACTAATACCATAAAATCAGAAAGAAATAAATTTCAAATTCTCTTTCCCTAATAACGAAATCCCAAAGAAATAAAAAGCCTTCTATCCAAACAATTTTAAAAGAATGTGATCAATTATATCCATTCACCAGTTACTGCATCTGAGATGCATTACTGGCAAGGTATCGATGTCAGAGGTGAAAAATGTATATTGCAAAGAGGTTTTTGGTTTGAGAAATAGTTTTTTAAACTTGATTATTTGATTAATTTTTCCTTTCGTCTTGTTCATAATGAAGTGAAAATTCTACATTCCCATGAAACACACACAATTGTTTTCTTTCCTCATCCCTGTCCATATGGTATGACAAGTTTGGATCCAAAACATTTTCTCATGAGGGAGAGTAAATGCCTGATCATTACTTTGAGCATATGGTAGCATTTTTTATTGTTCTTCTATTTATAAATACTTTTTTAGCATTTATTAAATGATATAGAACAAATATCTAGCCTTGTTCATATATAGAGTGATCAGGCATTCTGTGTGCTCTGCTTTGCCAAAGTGCACAGGTATAACAATCATTAGCGTGACCCACAGGAACTGCATTTGTGAATTGTTGAAAATAAAGAGTATTGTACAATCTTAATTCCTTATTAAATTTTAAAACAGGAAATATAATAATTTTGATTTCCAGTTCTAAAATGTTTCAATACTTCAATATTTCAAGCAAACACTGTATCTGTCCTCAATGCATGATATGCACACAATTCTCCACCAGCTCTGCTCTGTGTCACTTATCTTCTCGTGAGCTCATCACCTTTCACAGGAAAGAACTGGCCCAAGAATATTGAACCTTAGTGTGGTAAAGATCCAAGTGACCAAAGGGTACCAAAACAACCAGTTGCATCCTACAGTATCATGAAAAAATGACAAAGAAAACCCTACCCATAAACCATCAAGTCCAAGTTGTTTTTCATTCAAAAGGTGTATCTTGAAGTGTATCCTGAAGACTCCTCTTCAAGGGTTCTTTAGTCAAACTGATAGACAAATAACTTTGAGGCTTTGTGTGAAGGCTCTGAGATGATTCAGTGTAAACTCTCAAATCAAGTGACATTTGTTAAATGCAAGCAACAAAATTGTCACATGATAATCTGGAAGGATGACAATCAGAGTTACTCCACATCATCAATAATTAGGCACCTGCTTTAGCAGGAAAAGACTCCTTGGTTTCTGTACAGTCAATATAAAGGCTCTGGTGGGCCCATTGGATATTGTCCTTTTCTCTCAGCTGGCAGTAAAAGGAACCTGGGGCACAGGTTAGCCAGCTGAATTAGGTGGATCACACTGCTTGTGTGAATTTTCCCTTTAGAAACAAAAATTTATAGATTTTAATTTAAAGAGCAGCTGCTTGGTTTTTTTAGAAATCAGGCAGAAGGCGAGAAAAATGGTTAATGGCAACGGCTTGGGAAAAGGGATTTTAATGCTGCAGGCAAAATTGTCAGCTCATCTAAACCAACATAGCACTTACTCTTTCAGAGAGCTCTGCAGACTTGTGAGAGCCCAGAATCTGGCTATATACACAGCCAGGGAAAACTATGATTAACAGCTAATCTGGGAAGATAGTTATCTGGAAGAAGTGCCTGTAGAGGGGGTAGATCCACTTTAGGTTAATTCTAAATTGTTCATCTTTAAGATAGATGAGTTCAACATTTCTAGCACTGAGGACCAGGCAGTGGTTTTGGGGCTGTCCTTCCATGTCACTTTTCTAGATACATTCAAGTTCATTCTATCATCTATCATTTTCTAGATACATTCTAGTTCATTCACAAGAATGGGTTTTGCCTGATGGATTTCATGGGATGCCATTCAATATCTACATCTAAGCAAACAATGCTGCAGAAGAAAAACTTTTATAGGCTCAATCACACACAAAGAAAAGCATCAGAACCTGTAAATAAACAAAATGGGGATACATCCAAACCTTTATTTTTGCAGACCTGATGTAAGTACTGTGCATCAAAATGCAAAGATACAAATTGTCTGTACAGGATGACCTAAGCAAACTTCATCAGAAAAGGAAAATATCTGTATAAGTAAAATCAATTAGTCAGGTATAACGAGGAAACACAATGCACTTACTCCCCTCCCCCAAATCCTCATCTGCTCCCCACAGCAATGCAATGACACCAAATCAAACTAAGTCACATAGAAGGTTATTCCCCACCCCTATTTTCCATGGGTTTTTTTAAGTTAAATTTATACCTTTGGAAAGTATATTTCCATACCTAAGAAACAACAATTTCAGGAGGCATATTTCAGATAAGTAACAAAGATGTTATTAAACATGTCCAATCAGAATAGAAAGAAAATTAGCTAGATCTTTGAAATAATATTTTAAAACAAATAAAACCAGTTAATTTTTTCAAAGGCCCACAGCAATTTCAGGGTAGCTGCCATCAAGAAGAATCAGACAGGCTGTCAGAAAGTAAATGTACCTTCTGGCTGTGAAGATTGCTGGTCCCTAAGGAAGCCATGACTCCAAAATTATTTATATTTGAGAAAGAAACCCTTTTTTATTATTATCTCTCATTAAAACAGCAATGTATCATCGCAACATAACTGTACAAGTCCTTACTGTAGTAATTCATTTTACTGAATCTCAAAAGGAAAAAACATCCAGTAGCAAGACAAGTTTTACAGGGTGAATTTCTCAAGAGCTTAGTTCACTGGTTTGATATCTGCAAGCCAGAGCTATTTAGGTTTACACTCGGTGTCTGACATGCTGAAGATTTTATTGCATTCAGAAACTGGCAGAGTACATACTGAGAAAAATGTGCAATAGGCAAGTGGAGAGTGTGTTGGCAGACTCTTAGTTCATTTAAGGTTACAAGAACAGCACTTAGACATCTCAGTCAACTATGCAGAAATCTTAACTTTCAATTCAGGCACAGTGACCAAATGTAAAAGGCTTAAGAAAGTAACTTTTTTTTTCTTTTTAAGTAGAGGCTTTTTTCTCATCCTGTTTTACTTTAAATCTCCATTTCTTGCTATAGTCCACTGCAATTCCATACATAAATGCAAAATATACAAATAATCTTACTATTAGATAATTATGTTAACCACATTAGAGCTGGCACGGGAAAGGAAGTGAAATTGTTGTAAATAATTTTCTTAAATTATAAACACTTGCTATTATTGCTAAAATAATACCTGAACATTTTGATTTTTGCATAGAGTTGTACAGTATTTTGACAAGGAGAAGTTCCCTCTAAAGTTTTGGGAAAACTTTTTTCTTGTAAGCAGGCCAAAATATACCCCACAAATATTGCCCCTCTTTGGTACAGAGCTCCGGCCACACATAGCTCACATCTTGGAGAGATCCTGGAAACACAGAGGAGCATGAAAATGAAAAGTAATGAGGGTGAGGGGGGAAGGAAGCATTCCAAACTTTTCAAGCCTCAAGAAATGTTAAGTTTGGGTCCAGTTCAAGTTTTCGGTGAAGATTTAAATCAGGTTTTATTTTCTTCAAAATGCCTGAGCACCCTCAGGGAGTATTCTCTTCCTAGAGAGCTCTTGGAAAACCATATTTTTTCACTGACAAAAGGATCTGCAAATGAACCCTGATGCCAAAAGTTGGAAGTTAAACCAGTTACTGGGGCAAATCCCATTCCCATGTTTGTTCTTCAAAAAGGCTTTTTTTCCTTTACAAGGATTTTAAGAGATTATGTAGAACTTGTATATTTAGTGATCCCTCATATTTCCAAATGAAAGTGACACTTTTCTGTTATACTGCATGCAATGAAGCAAAAATTACTTCTCTATACTTTAGTTTCAAAGCTCTTACACACTGAAGTTGTTCCTTTAAAACATATTTTCTAAAGACATTTACAGCTAGAAATGTGCTGCTGATCCAAAACATCAAGAAAAGGAACAGAGGAAGAGGGAGGATCTCTGAATAATTTAAAGCAGCCTCCTCATTCAAAAGTCATTCTCTTTTTAATCTCTCACACTTTGTAGCCAGAGACTTTATGCTGGGTTCTGGCAGAAAGTCAGGAAACAATATATCTGCAGCTTTAGAACAGGATGAAAAGAAACAACAAAAGGACAGGAGACCCACTACACGCTGTACTTCCACACAAAGTTTGTTTTCCAGATATTTGTCTGCATCCACAGGTAGAATACACTGCTTGAGGGCAGAATATCTCCCCACCACATGTCATCTACCTACACAGGGCACAAATATGCGTGCACATGCATGTTCATGAGGACACACAATCTGTTGTGCTAGAACAGATGTCTTTGATTAGCCATTGATATTTGTGTTATGTTTTATAATGAGTCCTACTGGAACAAAGAATTGATTGAAAATAAATTATCTGCATCATTAACAAAGACAACAATTAATAAACAACTGAGCTGGGCCAAAATTTCCCTATCCAGAATTTATGAAAACACACTTTTCTCTAACAAATTCTAATACTTCCTCTTTTTTCCATAATCACTTTTCAAAAGTCTGGAATGGCCCATTTTAGAGGATCTCTTAATGAATCCAGTAAGGGAGGCCACTTGTCTCGAAAGAATATTTCACAAAGACCTCTGAAAGAATCACATAATGCAGAGAAGAAAAACTTCCCAGACACTGTGAATTTGGAAGATGAATACAGAAAACTCAGCCAGTATTAGCAGGGCATTAAATTATTGACTGTTTCAATCCTTAAGTCCAAAAGTGTTCTCAAATCTTGGCATACTATTTGCCATTTACAAAGGACTTTTTTGTGCTTCCCTGATTCCCCCTGAATTTTCCTCTTCTTCCATGATATTTTTAAAATAAATTCATATGAACAAATGCAATATCACAACCACAAATTATTTTCTTTTGCTTTGAATTAGCACTTAGAACATAGAAACATCCCATCAACATTAAGCTTCTCAGAGACCACCAATATCCATGAACCACTGTAACAGTCACTAACACTTTCAGTAATTGTTATGGAATTCTGTTTCACTACAGAAATGATCAGATAATTATTTCCCAAGGAACCTGAAATTTTATTCCAAAACTGATGCAAAAGTTTTCTAAGAATACAAACCAGTTGTGTGGCCCCTGTCATCCATTAGAACTTTCAAATAACTTTGGTAAATGGCTAACTGTGAAGTTCTAAGCACACAAGTCACTTCTGATTGTCATTGCTCATGACAACTAAAGGCACCTCCACAGACAGCCAAAATCAATGTGATTGAAAAACAGAGGACTGGATTTCAAATCTGTCCAGGTGTCATTCAGTTTGTACACAGGAACAGTTATGCCACAGGAAAGAAACCAAGAAATTCAAAATACAAAGGAGATAGATAAGTGTAGAAAAAACAAAGAAATATGGCAGCTACGAGGATTTCACAGGTATGTCTGTGGTTGCTAAGCACATACATGAGCCTAAGCACTGCAGTATATGGAGATATCACAGGAGAAAAACAAGCTTGCTACGTGACAAGCCTTCCTTTAAAATTAAAGTAACACTGACTGTATCCTTTCATAACACTACACTGTTCTCCTAGCCATTCTTAGGCACACATATAAATTTTTAATCTAAAAATTCACAGCAAACATGTCTCTACAAACCAATATAGAAAAATGCATTGCAGTCAGACAACATATTCTCCTGGAGTCATGGCAGTCTCTAACCCAGTCAAGACTAACTTGGAGCACTCTCCAACCACACTCCAGTGGAACTTCTACTGCCCGATTTGGCAAGCCAGTAAGCCAGATGAAAGAATTAAGAGAACAGTTTACCTGCTCATGGTGTATGCCATTTGTCACTGCATGGCCATTAAAAAAGTAAAGTCCACTAGGTTTTTGTAGTCTCAAAAAAATTCTCATTGAATTGAAATTTCAAATTGAAAACTGAAAAGTGTTACGTAATCACTTTCACATCCTCATACACTTTAAGATGGAGACAGTGACTGCGTATGGTAAGTCTACGAACAAAGAGGAAAAGAATAAATAAAAAGGCTTGTGTGAGAAAAAATCTCCAGTGCTAACTCAGTTGCTGTATCAAATTCAAAAAACATTGTACTGTTTTAAGGTGTCTCACTTAATAAAAAGCCAAAAAAAAATTATGATGACAAGAATAAAGATCACAAATTTTCACTCAATATTTAATGGAAAACATTGTCTAGAACATAAAAAATGCTTCCATTAAGCTCTTAGTCCCTAAATTTAAATCTAATATAAAGCTGAAATTTCTCATCACATTCTCAGTAATTAGTAGCACATTTTGACAAAGGAAACTGATAGCAAGTGCAACAATGTAGGCATCAAATATCCAAAGTATCTTGCTGATGCCATCTTGTCTACTATTTTATACTAACTTAATTATACCAAACAACAAAAACTTCTTCAAGTCATTTAAATAGCAAACTAGGAAACCTTTAACATTGAATTAATACAACTAAAACAAGAAAATCAACGGCTATGTGTAGTGTAAGCAGTTGCATGCCATTTCCATAACTGGGGACTAGTTTTAATCTTGCAAAACATTTTCTTTCATGGCAAACTTGATAGAAGTTTAACATATTAAAGTTTTAACAACACAGGAAATTCAGGGACAGCAGAATGTGGGCTGCACATCGTGAATTACTATCAGGTATGACATAACACTACAAAAAAACCCCACGAACAGGGGGATGTCATAGGGTAGGCAGTAAGATCAAAGAGGGATAGATAGAACTCTTAATTTCTGTTGAAATTTTCAAAAAACAAGTTACCTCCAAAGCTGCACATGATAGGGAGATACCCTGATCCAAAGGGTAATTTTATCTGGGTGAGGTTCATTTATTGTTCCTGGATGTGTTCATCCCTTTTGCTGAGAAAAAAATTCCTCTGTGCTGAGAGTAGTTGAGGATGCATTTTTGTTATTCTCTGAAAAGCAGTAAGAAACAAAATAAAACCACAAGCTGAAACAACTTGAGTTTGCAGGGGATTTGGTGGGCACTTGAAATCTGAAACTGAACAAAAGACTAGAAACAGTTCCAAGAGGTTTTGCATTGTGCATATTCTTCCCAAAGTACTTCCAAACACTAGAGTGGTGCATACTCAGGCCCACAGTTGGGAAATAAAACTAAAGTAGTTGTTAAAGACTTCCACAGAGACTCAGCCCAGTAAGACACACTCTACTACACAATCAATAATACAATAAAAAATAATAGCTCCTTCACTTTTTTAGCCATGTTACTTAACCAAACAACTCTATGTCTCATTCATCTCAAAGCACATAATTGGCTTTTCAGACCCCATCTCTTTTGTCAAAATTTAGCTAAAGATTTTTATAAATAGAACATTAAGTTGTTAACTTCAAACACATCCACTGAAATTCAAAATATCTGTAAAGCAAAAATTCAGAAATATTAGCTATAAGTTTTCTGTTTCTATTTAAATGATCATGGCCTTATGTGTAAAATTTAAAATCAAGTTACACTCCTGTAACAGTAGAAAGATTGTCATTTAAGCAAATTAATATCCATCTCACATTGTGGATTCTCTTCCTCAAAAAAAATTTAGTCATATAACAATATTAGTCACAAATTTAAGAGCTTACAAATGACAAATTTTTAAAAGTAAAACTCCCAAACTATTGAAAGTATGAAAGGGAACTTTATTTATTTTTATTTTATGCTGAAAACTCACAAGTACAAAACAAGTCAAAGTGTACATTCACAAGAAAATAATTTATGAATTTTATATCTTGTTTGCACATATTCCTTTTATTGAATCACTAAGTTCACTCTTCCAACCATTGATAGAATTCCTGAAAATACTCAAGGAACTTCCACTGGAAATAATACTAAACTTTTCAATGTTGACTTGCTGAAATTACAAAATGAAGTATTTTCTCTGTAATACTCTTTCTCCCCACATACCACTTATGTGTATAGATGACATATGGTCAGTATTTATTATTAATATTGCTAAAAAGGTCTATTTCTAAGGAGTATCATTAACACACCTTTTGGGAATCTATTACTTTCAGAAATACGAAATGAACCACAACAAATAGAAATGACATGCAAATAAAAAGTCATCCCATCTTGAGAAACAGATCCGTACACAATTGACCAAATAACACAGACACAAAGGAAATCTTTAGTTTTGTGCCCTCTTCTGGAAACACTACCCATCTACCCTTGTCAGACAGAAAAACAGTGGCTGTGAAATCCCTCTTCATGCTCTCTATGGCGATAACCCTCCTAACCCAAGACAGGTTACTCTTTATAAACATTCTCATGCTACATTATAGGACAACAGGTGAAATTCAACTAAATTTGTGTGTCTTTGGAACTGGGATCCACCAGTAAGATGTCAGCTCTGCCTCTCAGTTAATGCATCAGCTGGCCACTGTCAGGAAGGCTCTCCAGACTACTCAGAGAAGAAATAAGAATAGTGAATTAATTCCACTTTGCAGTGGTGAAAATAACTGTGTGTGAGCACAACAAAGGAGTATGTAATCCAGGATCTGAAAGTCACAGAGTAAATATCCAGGAGGAGTATCTGTTTTCTGTTACACCACTTTGAACTGTAGTATTATAAAAGGCATTTCGATTTTGGCCAATAACTTTTATATTGAGCAGAATAATTTATATTTTGTTCAACATTTTTCCAAGAAAGCATCTGATCATGATTTGAACACATGAAGCACACAGAGATACCATTCCACTTAGTAAGCTGGTTCATGGTACAGTAAGTGCCATTTAACATTTGTCTCATTTCATCATTCTAACTGCACCTTTACAATGTTCTACTTTTTCTGCACAGTGAGTGCCTTCTAAATTTCTTTTTTGAAAGATTATACACATTAGGCTTTCTACAGTTCTCTCTATGCTTTCTACAGTCATAGACATTTTCTTCACTATTGGTATAATCTTGGTAGTTCTGTATCATCTTTTACCTTTATGCATCTTTTAAGCAAGTGATTTAAAAACAGTATAGAGTAGTCTTCTAATGCCATTTCACAGAGATTTAAAAACTTCTGTATTTCCAGCTTGTATTGTTATGGATGACATGAGCCTCCTTGTCACAGCTCTGATCTAGGGGATCACAATCAGGTGCTCACATACAGTAACAGCCTCCTCCACCAGAAGCCCCAGTTTTCAGACCACCATTCTCCATTCTCTCACCTTGTTCCTAACTAGAAAGGGCATCAGTTGGGAGTAATGCACATTTTGTTTTAGAGTATTACAAATTATACAAAAGATTCCAGGTGATTGTCCTCATCCTGTTTCCTTCCCAATTTGTCAGTCTTTTAGCCATCATGTATTTCATCAGCTGTTGCAGCACTAAGATGCAAACACAGGTTGTGATTTGTTCCACTGTAAACTTATTGCACCATTCTGATTGCCCAACTTAAATGTAGGAAAACCTCTCTAAAGCAAAGTCAGATGGTCTTACTGGTTAAATCATAACAAAGCCATGTGAAATTAGTTATCAGGCCTGGAAATAAAGTAGAGGCAGCAATGAACTCTCATTTTTTATTTTTAATTACCAGGTGAGGAACACAAACACCTATTGGTTTTGTGGTCCTCGGGCATAGTCATATTAATAAAATTCTTTTATTTGGGAGTCCACTAGGTCTTTCCTTCAGTACCTGGTATACATTGATCATTTTGACAGTGTTATTTGTTTCACATTTGCTTTTGAGCACATAATAATCACTTCCTACTCTGTGTCCTACTTTTGTAAATAAAGCAGAAAAAGCAGTTTTGCTTGACTGAAAGAGAAGTTTTTCTCAGTAAATTTCCTTAGGCACATATAAGAAAATAGCAACACTTCTGTCCATGGCCTGAGTTTCTGTTGTATGCAAATTGTTTATTTAAGCTAAATATCTGAAACAAAATATGTAACAATAACTTAACTTTGAAATTCCTTTCTGAAGTAGTTACGGTAAAATTACAAGAAAAAATGGAGGATTCAAAGCCAGAGTCATTTTAAAATTCTAGTCACATTTAAACAAAGAGCAAATAAAGCAATACCGAAATTTACACCATTTATATTTATGCAAAATAAGTTTGCTAACATGAAAATTAGTACAAAGTATGTTGTTCAATGGCTAGAAATACTACACAGTAACATTTCAATTTCACCAGATGTTTAAGACAGTCAATGTGTGGGTTCCCAATGGGTCAATCAGCCACCCCTACCTTTTCCTGCCCCTTGCCTTGTATAAGTTCCACTGTATATGGCCATGACATCAGTACAATCATCTGAAAATCATTTCCTCTTCCTTTCGGCACAGTCATTTCTCCCACAGATCAGTGGGTAGTGATGTAGCCCACTCAGCAGTAACATGACCAATACAGCAAATGCAGGGGAGCTGCAGGAGCATATAGCTTAAAAAATGAGTGTTTGCCCTTTGGCAGTGTGGTCTCTGGTCAATAGGTAAGTAAAGCTTACTGGGACACTGCATTTGTGGAGAAGGAAAAAAAATATCTTTTTTTTTTTAAGGAGAACAGCAAAAGTGTCTCCAGAATAACAAAAATGCAGGTGAGTTTCAAGAAGAAAGATTAATTTCATTTAAACCCCCTTGTCTCCAACCCACAAGTCTCCTTGTGGACTCCAAATGAATGAGGATATAAAAACAAATACGTTTCACCATAATGAATTTCCTCCAAGCAATGCACTGTATGAGTAAGATATAAAGAAAGATGTACTCACTTTAGAAACTAAACAAAATAATCCACCTTTGCTTAACACTGTCCCTATCCCCATGGTCACCACTCTGCAATGTCATCCCACAGGAGAGCCAGCTTCAGTGCCTACAAGACAAAGCCATTACTGATTTTTAGTCTCAATGCATTATCAAAACCATATGCTTTATTTTCATCCAAATCATCTCCTTCAGCTGCTTGTGTTTCCTCTAAAACCTTTGAACAAGCACAAGCATCAAAATTCCATTCTATCCCTGAGTCTGACAAGAAGAGCAAAAAAAGCTCTACACTTGCCCCAAACAATCTCAGGACATATGGATAGAATCTTTACTGTTGGGACTAGAATGTAGACTCCCTCACTGATCTGTATCACAAATTAATAACTAGTGTTCAGTCTCCTCCACCAAAATAGCCCATGGCTGCTTTTGCATCAACACAGTCTAAGAAACAAAACAAAACAAAGGCCATAATGAAAACTGAATACATATCACAGTCTAATTAACTCATTTCTTCAAACAAAAAAGTGAGAAAAAACCCCAACATGATACATAAGCAAGTACTCAAAGAACACATCTCCCCTGAAGAAAATACCAGTCACAACACATTCATCAGTCCAAAGGTGACGTGGGCCCTGTCTGCAGTGAAACTATCCCTCACTGATCTAAAACACCTGGTTGTCACAAAAGGTACTGAAATTTAGACATAAAATTATAAAATATGGAAGAAATGCATAAAGATCAAACTTTGAAATCAATCTTCACCAGACTCTACCCGAGCCTCTAAAGAGTAACTCGCCAAATAGCATCAGAAATGGATAAACAAACAGAGTAGAGGATCAAAGCATAGAATTAGTATGTGTGTGTTGGGCAGCTATAGGATCACAGCAGGTCTGAGAGTAAATAAATAAAATACAGAAATTCCAACATGGTGCGTTCTGAACCACAGCTGCTCTAGCTTCCTTGAGAAAAACTTCATTTACTTTCATTTTTAATGCCTGTGCTGCAAGTGAAAATTACTTCAGCAAATGGTGAATAAACTGGTGCAAAGAAAGGCAAGTCCTGTGCATTTCAGACCTTGCTGTAAAATGTCTAGCTTGGAAATCCAGCATAAACTGTCTCTGATGTAACCAAAACGTGTCAAGCCCAATCTTGTCACATTGTCAACATGCACAAACCATATCTTGCTCAAGTTTACATGGCTAATTTTATTAATTTTTTTGTAAGCAGCCTACAGAATACCCTTGTTGCAGAATATGAGTCTATGTCTGTACGGAGTAAGAAACACAAGGATCACAACACAGGTTGTGTCACAGCTAAAACAAACTGAGCTACAATGGTAGAGAAGGATAAAATACCCACTTAAATTTAACATGCAAAATTATTAACGACATAGTTTAAAAATAATAAATAATAGTGGGCTGACATTACAAGAAATCAGCATAGTTAATGAGTGACATAGCATAGCTGATTACTTGACACTTATGTACAACACCTCAGTCATCCTGGATCATTTTTTGACACAAAGAATTCAGTAAAAAATTATTTTCTTCATTACAAGGTGTTCATTTCTCAGGAAATTTACTTTTACCAAAAGGGTGACCTACTTTCAGGAGACTTTTGCCTCTTAGTGTTTCAGTTATTTTTCACCAAATTTAGTAATGTGACATCAAATCTCTCATTCAGATGTTTTAAAGGACTACAGGAAAGAACAGCTAAAGAAAGTTGCAGAGGAAAATATAGTTAATTTCTGGAATTCGTTTAATGTGAAAGATGTCATTTATAAATATCAGACAGCATGAAATAATACCCAAGATACAATACTGCAATATGAATGAAAAATAAGTTAATGATAAATTCAAGCTAGATATTGACCATACAATTCTCCTTTGGCTATGTAGGTAAGGCTGCAAATAACATAATATGAGATATTAGAATGCTTTTGTGTCGCTGGCCTTGGTGACATAAAAGAGGAAAACAGCAAAAAATGAATGCAGTGTGGCATCTTACAACTGAGTCATCAATTTCAAAATTACCCAAATTAGCACTGCACTAAAATAAAAAAAGAGAAAGCTAAGATATCACAAAAGTGTTAGAAAAGATTTGTACAGAGCACACAGTTAATGAAATGTGGCACTTCCAGAATGCAGCTGAGGTCTTTAACAGCATTAGCTGATATTTGCAAGTTTGTATGGTTCGTAATAAGATCTGGTGTTAAATTTGCCCAAACTGCCACTGCAAAAACAAATCATTTTTCTTAGCATAACATCTTCAGATGTGTACTGTCCAAAAGAGCATTGTTATTTATCAGCTACAATGAAAGACCATCAGATGATGTACATTCTAGCAGATTTACATTCCAGAGACCATATAGTCCTGTTCAAATGCATACTCTTTCACTAGTTACCTGTTTATTACACTAAAATATTTGTTGCACTGAAGGTTAGCTATTTATCTGCAGTTACTGTGCAGACTCATAAATTCAGGAATAGCCTTCCTGTAACACATGTGAATTCAAAAATACCAAAAATATTAGCAACTCAATATTGTCAAGGAAAAAGAAGATATTTCTACAGCTCCTGTTTTGCCCCTAAGATGCAACTTTTTCATGATGCTAAGAATCTTTGATTGTTTCAGAGTGTTAATGCAAATCATAGAACATAGATTATGTTATTATTACAGTATTCTGTTGGAAAATCCACATTCAAAATTCAGTTATAGATGTGAGACTTCCTCATCCATAAACACTTGAATTTGTTTCTTGAAATTACAATTCTTGGGAAAAAGCTCAACCCTACAACAGTGTGATGTAACATAGCAAATATAGTAAGAAGAGACATTTCTTGAGATGCTGCGTAGCAAAAAGTTGTGTGGACTTTTCATAGACACTTTACCAGAAAAACACAGTTATTAAGGTCAAAATCATCAATAGATTATGGTGTGACCAATACAAAATAGGCATTAGAGGCCACCTTAGACATACAATTTTCACAGAAGCTGTAGCCTATAGAGCCCGTAAATCCTTATGCAAAGCCAGGATATGTAGGTTACAACACACAATCAGATCAATGTGCCTACAACACTCTTGCATTAAAGTTATTCCCAAATGGCTCAAGATTCCTTGGGTAGTTTCAAGCTAAAAGTAGGATGCAGGTGAAAAGAAATATCATCAGTTTAAGGAAAATCCAATTGCTGACACAACTTAAATAACCATTCTCATCCTGAGCTACATATAAATAGATGAACTGAAAGAAAAGTTGCATCCAATTACAGCATTTTATTGGAATTTTTATCATCTGGAATCCATATGGATCACAATGTCTTAATAAACAATAACACATTCTGTTTTGGTTTACTGAAAATTAACAGGGCATTTGGGAAAATATTATTATTGTAAAAGCCTGTTTCACATTTGTTTGGCAATACTAGAGCTATCTAAGTGGAAAACAAGAGAACTTCTTTATTTTTTTTTCCCTCTGTTGTTGATATTAGGAGAAAACAATGCAGCTGGTAACATTAATGATACCCTATATCCTCAACAAAGATGAAAGAGGTCAAACCAAGTTGTAATGGGCTTAAGCACATGAAACAGCCACACTGGATTGATTAGCTTAGTATGCAGACATGGCAAACCCATTTTTTTAAACAATATTCCATGCTACAGTCCAATAGGTCTGCAAAGTCTCAGGGCTTTGCATAAGGCAGCTTCCCTAATACAGTCAGCCCTAAAGCAGAATGCAATGAAGGGTTGTTTCTTTTTTCTGCCTGCCAGACTTGGAGGAAACAGGGAGAGGGGAAAGCAGACTGGATTGTACAGCATCTATCACAGCATCCCACTGGCTACTCTGTTGTGAGCATACTGGCAGCAACCTTATTATATAGCCCTGTTTTCAGAGAGATACAATTAGAACTCCATTATAATAATATCTTCTTGGCAAAAATGTAGCAAACAAGCCCTTTCCAAAAGGGATTTATATTTTAATTAGAGAAAAATCAGTTCAGCTGTCTTTTTGGAGAGTCAGAGGGGCTGGCTAAGGAAGACAAACAAAACCAGATTTTTGGTGGTTTCTGCAGTTCTTTTGTTCTTCTTGAGGAATCAGTACCATGTCAATGTAATAACCATCACGTAATAAGATCCATACCAAGAAATGAGGACTTCATTCGACAACTGATCAACACTGTCTTTAAACATAGTTAACATTATTCCTCTGTAACTCTGTAATCCAGATCCCTGTCTTTCATCTCTTACATTTAATAAAAATAATGAAAAAAAAAAAAAGTTTGTATTCCTAGAACCTAGATTTTTAATTTTCTTGGCCCTTTTAGGATGCTCACACCCTTACTGTTCCCACCAGTGCTCTGGTAATCAGAGCATTGCAGATGCTAAAAGGCATGAAATCTCAGTATTCCTTTCCTTTAAAATCACACAATTCCTTAGCACCACACCTTACAGTACAGCTGATTGCACAATTGACCAATTAACCAAAGGATAACTCAAGGAAAAGGTGATATATAACATGGAGTGGTCCAGAAGGACAATGCCAGAATTTTTCTTATGCTGTACAGTCCTGAAACTAACTTGACTCCTCTGTTCTTGAGACACTTCCCTTTATCCTGCAAGAAAAATTCATGGCTAGTTGGATTTAAGAGCTTCAGATAAATACTACTTTGTACTAAGAAGAAAAATAAGACAAGAAAAATACAGGGAATGCAACGCTCCTTTTGATGTCATTTTACCATGACTTATCCCATGTCTGGAATACAATCTGTGCAGTACATCCACCTACACGTCCATCTATTTAGAGACCTTCTCTGAGACTATTAGAACATCATGTAGGCACCTGAGAAACATACTGACATTGTAGTGCTTAGTTTGCAGCTTGTTAACAGTCACCTCTTCACAAGGCCAAACGGTCAGAAAAATCCATTAATCATCAACATGGTAACCCCAAGACAATGAAAGGTTTTCAATAGAAATTTTCAACAGCTATGAATTTTCACCACTCTTTTAAAAATACTTCTTTTAATGTCCTCCTATAAAACAGCAATTTAGCAAAGAATTAACTTCTCTTTTAGAGAAAGCAATGCACATACATAAAAAGGCACTAAGAGGGACAAGAAAGGAAATTTTCCTACAAAAGATGAACAAAGTTTAATTGATAAATAGAGAAAAACCCATTATTGACATTTTAAAAAATAATATAATACAGCTTCTCAGAAGTCCAACCACTATAACCTGAGTTCTCGGTTCACTGCTGAGAATTTGAAAGAAAAGGTGGGAGGGAAGGTGATAGGACTTGTAATCCTCTTCAGTAACATAGAGAAAAGAGGAAAAACAAGACAATAAAAACCCCTGTAGCCTGGTACTAAGGAAAAGCTCCACCTTACTTTATTTACAAAATAGCTAAATATATTCATAGTAAAAGCTGACAAATTACAAGTAAAACTTTCAAAAATAAATGTTCATTAAAAAGTTTTAAGCTGGAGGGGTTTCTTTAATCCTTTTGTCATTTGAGCAATATGTGATCAAAGGCATTTCATTTTCCCATTCTTCAAACGTAAAGTAAATATGTGGGCTTAGAAAAGAAATTCATGTAATTCATAGCAGGACAGAAAGTAGTACTTGTTACAGAAAATAATTAAGGCTAGAGTATTAGAGGTGGGAATGAGGGGCACAGAGCCTGATTTTCTAAACAAAGACATGATTAATTTTTTTCAAAGACTGGAAAAAAATTCCCAAACCATTCCTCTCTATGCATCCATATGTGCCAAATTTTCATCGCATTCATTATTTTTATTGGCCAGCATGTTTCCCATCTACTTAAGAATAAGCAGAGGGGAGCTAATTAATCTGTTTGCTCTACTGTGGTGGTATTATTTCTCCAGCCCACCTGAATAATGCCACCAAAACTGTCCTGCTTCCTACAGGGACAGAGGAGAGACCCTCCTTCTGAACCAGCGGCTGCTGGGCTTCTGTCCAGCTGCCCTTCAGCTGGAAGGTGGCCCTTTGGTGGCCCTTCAGCCCTTTGGTGGCCCTGGCCAGCTGCCCTGGGCCTCCCCCACCACTGCTGCCCATGGACTGGGACCCTCTTTTGACTCAGCCCAGGATCTTCAGCTGCAGAGCTGCCCCTGCCTGTCCACAGAGCCTGTGGATCCTCACCTGTGCACTGGCATCTCACCTTGATCTCGGGCCTGCCTCGTCTCCCTGGACCTGCCTCATCATAATGGGGCTGTGCCCAGCCCTGGTTGCCCAGCTGAGACTCAGTCCTGACCCTGGCCTGCAGAATGGCTTCCCACCTCGCCTCCAGACCTGCCACACCACCATGAACTTGCTGGTGGGCTTTGGACTGTCCGTGGCCTGCTCCCTGGCTGGCGTGGTGGGGCTGATGCTGCTGCCAGGCCCCAGAGAGCCCCCGGGTGCCTGAGGCAGCTCAGGAGCAGCCCGGGCTGGGCTCCAGGAGGAGCAGTGTGCCCTCTGCCCACAGCCCTGGCACCAGAGCAGCACCTGCACCCAGCACGGGCAGGACTCAGTACCCACTAGGAGAACTATGAGTCCTTCTCTCCACACGAACATGAGGAAGAGTGGCTTTCACTGGGGTTTTGAGACTCCCTGACTAGAAAACAAAACATTAGGACAGGCTGAGCTCTCCTTGGAGAAGCACCAGCAGCCCCAGGCAGCTCTGCCTAGCTGTGTACCTACTTTAAAAAGCTCCTCCACGTGAATATGAATGGGATTTACCTCATCTGCACCTGACAACTATGCAGGCTCCTCCCTTTGAACAGGAGAGCAGAGGAAACAATGCTTGAATAATATGGCACCAGAGCTAGTCATGAGTCAGCTACATCTGGATATACTAGGCTCCTTTTGTTCTGGTCATTATTTCACTTTTGAATTCCAGGAATCCTCATGTGCTCTTAACTAGGCTACAATTCTACTTCTTCCACACCAAAAGTGTACATCATGTTTTGATTATTGCACATAATATTTCAGAAAGCCAGCACTGTACAAGAGACAGTAGGAATATCAGTGGAACAAGAAGAAATGCCAGGCTGGCAGGTAGTATGAGCAGCAGAGTATGCACCATCAACAGGGCATTAAACCTATAAAGTCACTGATATCCAAATGACAGATCAGATCTGTGAGACCTGTAGAAAAGGGAAGAAAGGTATACTAGGACAGTATCTAGTGAGTAACCCCATACTGCACATCTCAGCAGATCCTGAAACTGTTCCCATCCCACATTCAGTGCAAAACTTTAACTGTCAAAAACTTTCAACTGATGAAAATCCTACAGATTTGGGGGAAAGAGACCATCCAACTACAGTTACACTGAAGAAGTTACCAGGGAGGAGAGTGTCTAAAAGCAAACCCAAAAAAAGATTTAAAAAATTACTCTGAATAACATAAACAGCTCTTGGACCAAAGTGAGAGCAAAAATCCCAACATGTCAGTAGGAAAACTCAACTGGAACTTTAGCAGAAGAAATTTCAGCCAAGAAAAGAAAGGGCTGGTCACTAAGATGGAAGAGATCCAAAATGGAATAAATTTGGATTATCAGAGAGGAGCTCATGCCAAGAGTTGTGAACAAGATGCTCAGTGAGTTTGAATATGTAACCTAGGACAGAAACAGCAGGACAACTGCTGTTATGGGAATGTAGAAGAGGCTTCACCTATTGAGCACAAGAGAGCAGGTTGCATCTACTTTAAGAAAGGTAATAATCCAAGATAAAGCAAGAAGATTGAGCAAAAAAAGAGAGATCAGATGCTAAGCCTGAATGCAATCTGTGGCTGGACTAAGATCTACAAATTAATGAATAAATTAAAAACAGAGAAATCTCAAAATTAGCAGCAAGGTGGAAAAAAAAATGCTGCAGAAATATTTCATGTCTGCCATCAACATAAAATATACAGACTAGTTACAGCCAGAATATTAAAAAAAAAGCATCACGTCAACTATAATTAAATGGCAATGAAGGTAACAATAGGCAAAGGGATAGTAAATCTGAAAAACAGCAAGAAGAGGAAGATAAAATTTCTCTTTAATTAAAATGGATTCATAGTCTCACCAAGTAACTTGTTCCTTAAACTTTACCAGTCGTGCAGTAATAAACCACAATACCAATAGGTCTCTACTGTGCTTCAAGACTTCACTCTTCCTGCTCATCATTACAACCTGGGAGAGATCTTGAGAGAGATCATTATAGCAGAAGTATTTAGCCATGTTTTCCTTTAAGCCTCCCTTTCTGACAAAAAAAAACCCTTCCCCTAAATTCTAATGTAATCAGAATGTCTATTACAGGCATATATTCTCCTTTGCTGCTGAACGGACCTGAATATTTTCTCACTTTCAGCTTCTACAGATTTGTTCTTCCTTCTTATTTTCTCCCTGAAGCAACATTAGCATTGTTTTCATTTCCTAGCCAGCCTACTCTTGAATTCTCAACACCTCCTCCTCAGGCAACACTTCACACTGTCGCCTTCTGCAACACTACAGCATTAACCTATTTTCCTCCTTGGCAAAAGAAACGCTGGAGCTCTCTGGAGTACACTGATTCACAAATTTGCCCTGTGAATGACTTCCTGAAGTTCCTAATTATGTGTTTTGAAGAAGTCACTGAAATCAGGGACCTGTGAGTTCCAGAGTAAACCAGACCACTCACTTTTCAGCCCACAGGAAAACCCCCATGCAATCCCAAAATAAGCAGCTCAGAGAAAAATACTTTTTTTTTTAAGTCTTTTTTTTTTGTTTGGTTTTGTTTCTGTTACTGCAGAGATATATAGTTTAGGTTGTTTGGCTAATACAGCTGAAAAACAAGATGAGAATTCAACTGAATTGAGACTGACAATTTTCATAGTCCTCTATGAGTATTTTCAAAACAATTGCAGAGAAATATTAGGACATCAGTACATACTCAGTATCAAACGACCAACAGAAGAATAAATATGACTCATTTTGCAAAGAGAATGTTAACCTTTTTTTCTTCAATAAAATTAGTTCCTTTCATGAGTCATTTCATGGAAGCAATAGGGTATATGAACACTCAAAGACTCAAGAGCTCAAACTGCTACCAGGGGTTATAACAAAGAAGAAAATTTTAAAGTAAACAAGCTACAGTACAGCCAGTCCTGTTGGAGAAATACTGCAACAGCAGTTAATCTCCTGAAAAAGTTCCCCTCCCTGAGACTAATGTAAGTGGCAAAAAACAGGCAGTTTGACACTGAATTTACAATAAAAAGCAGCCATGGCAGGTGAACCTAAAGATACTGCACCAGATCGATTTTTTTCCCAACATCACCAAGGAAAGCACACATTAAACTCATGCCTGTTCATGTAACAAACAGCTTTAGTAGTCTTTGGCTTGCTCCATTTTTCTCTGGAAGCAGAGCAGGTTCTCTGCTCCCAGACACATTGGTAGGGATCCTGCTTCATGCTGTGAGAAGCTGGTAGGTCAAAGACAAAACTTCAAAACTGTCCCTGGACAAACTGCATTTCTTAGCTGCTCCTAAAGCCTTTGGAACCTCTGATTAATCTTCTTTGAGCACAACTGTAGTCAGCACTTATACCTCAAGGGCAACAAATTCTGTTAATGCACTCTTTCAAGAGACCTATTATAGCTTGAAATCTCAAATCACAGACCTTCTCCCTGAGTGGCTCTCATTATTTTCAGCCTTTTAGGGTCTAAGGGTGTGGTTTGGGGATCAATTTAAATTGATCTAACTGTGGACCATTGCCAGACAATCTTATATCTGCGCCTGTCAGGCTATGCAATGAGTTAGTATAACAGAGCATCTCTAGTTTGTTAGAATAATTAGTAGTCAGATCATTTCCCAGTCGAAGCTATGGCATGACAACAAAGAGAATGGCTCTAGAGAAGAAGCAGAAATGTACAACTTGGCACGTGCAGCCCAGACTTGAATCTGCTTGAGCTTCCCATCAAAAAGAACCCTACATGGGGCATCTGGGAGGATTATTAATATGAGATGGAACAAAACATACTATAAACACTAAAGTCTGTGTGTCTCCTTTCCCAAAAGATCCTTAATGATTTCACAGAAGCTTTCAGAAAAATGATAGTACTATGAGCTGACAATGCAGAACTGGCTTTCATTATATGCTTCTTAGGCCAGTATGCAAAATGCCTTAAGAATCTCTCTTCCGTGACAGCCCTGAGAGAACCTCTGCCCACAGAACACAATCACACTACAAATCACAGCAAATGGTACCCAAAAGTTCAGCAGTCCAGAATCTGTTTTGTGGGTTTCTTTATTTATTTGGACATACCAGCTTCTTTTTACTTCATATAACTTTTTTTTCTTATTTTACCATGAAACATAGTCATTACAGTAAAGATCTTTAGTCTGTTTTCTACTTGGGACCCAGTAAGACAAAGATAATGGGAAATTATATTTGAATTACCTCCTTGCTAAACTTTTCTTCAAGTTTATAAAAAATGTTCACATTGTCTATAAGGAATGAATAAATGGCAGGATATATATGTCTTCTTTCTTCCTAACTAGATCACTAGGGCACTAACTAGTTAGCTAACTGGCAACTATGTGAAAATGAAGGTTATCCATATTTTATACTATTTATTTAGTATATTATCAGGATTTTTTCCCCTAATGCAGCCAAATGATTCCAGAAGCCACTGCATATGGAGTTAACACATTGCCTGACGACTCATCAAATAGAAACAAGTAATAAAGCTCCAAGAGTTTAGTTAAATTTAATTTACAACTAAGCAAAACAGTGTTTATTGGAACAAAAAAGGTCATTAGTGTCTTACTAGGAAGCAATTAAAATAACAGATCAAAGCCATTCATCAAATCACAAAACAGATGCTAAGCTTTACTGTAAGAGATTTAGAAGCAGTTGTGTATGTAATAGTAGAAGTCCACAAACTATGCTGTACCTTCTGTGACCACAGAGAAGTTGCTGAAAAACAAGATTTATCACATAGTAAATTTAATTGTGATTCTCCAGCTCCCGACATGTTCTTCTTACTCATCTGGAGACTCAACGTGAAGGCATTGAAGCAACTGAGATGCAGTCTCTGTATTTTTAAGGTTAAAATTATTTCAACCCAATGAAAATAGTTATCATGTTCTTGGCAAACCATTCAATCTTCAACACTGAGTTCTGTTTTAACAGTACAGTGAAAATCTCAACTGTCACTAGAAAATAATGGAATTTTTAAAAAAGGAAAAGAAAAAATAAGTTTTCAGCAGTTTGGACAAGTAACCTGTACTTTACATATTCTCTTCAGCAGTGGGCTGAACTGAAACATTCCTCACCTCCTAAACTTCAGATACACCAATTCTCTCTACAAATTTTAAATAAATCTTGAAAAATAGTTGCATAAAAAGGCATGGATATGTGGATATGAGAATTCTGTTTGTATTAATTTCTTTGTTCAGTAAAGGAGTTGCAATCCATTGTAATAAATCCCTGATAATTAGCTGATATTCTCATGTAACAAATTTAGGAAATGTGTCTATAAAATCTTAAAATCTCTGCTTACAATAATACAGACGCTCAATATACATATCCATGTCAGACTGCAAACCCTTTTTTATATATGCAGCTCAACCATTGTCTTCTTGCCACCAAATTTGTTCAGAAATTACAGTGTCTACCCAAGCTGAACCAAGCCAGAACTGGAACCAGAACTGAGTTGGAATAAAATAGCCCCAGCTCACTGTGACAGAAGTAGAGCTGCCCAGAAGCCTGCAGTTGTTTCATTTGGTTTGGGTTTTTGAGGAGGGGAGCGATTTCCACTCCAAATGCCCTGATACAGCACAGGTTCAGCTAAGGTCCTGTTAACAAACCTTTATGAAGAAAATTCTGAATGTCTCTGTAGATATCAGGCCAAATCAGTGACAGATGTGTCAGAAGGAAAACTGATTCATACAAAGCCTCTCAGCGTTTATTTTCCACCACTGCTTCTCTCTGGATTCTTCCACTACCCAGTGTATCCTAGGCCCCACTACCCTGGATAAGAGGGAAAGAGAGTCTAAAGAAAGTTATTCATTTGGGGAAAAGATTTTCTCCTATTCTGTGATCAGCACACAGTCAAAAGCAAGTTACCTGACTGTCCCTGCATTTATCATGTTAAGTTTAAGTATTACTACTGGTCATAATGTTAAGTGATAGCAACTGTCACTTCTACCCTTAGGGCAGTTCCTCTGCCTGTACCAACAATCAGCTCAAGACCCTCCCAGTGATGATTCCCTGCTGTTTTTCACCAATTCTTAAAAATGAATTTGGAATTTGTTGAAGAATGCCCTTAAGCACATCAAGTGGGGATTCTCATTAACAAAGGCAAATGCCATATGCTCTGCAAGCAGCTTTTAACCAAGCTCAGGATTACTGACTAAGAGAAAAGAGCAGAAACTACGTAATTCCAAACATCACCAGAGTTTCACCTCAGTTTTCTCTGAGCAATTGTCATCTATATTCGAACCCTGCAGACATGAGATTGACCAACTGGGCTACACACACAATGTAATCAAAGGACACCTGACCCAGTCATGGATATCTGTGGGAATTAGCTTGCACATCAAAAGTAATCTAAACATGACACTAAGTTCCATATAAGCTAATGTATTCTATTTCTTAGAAAATTCAATTAGACTATGCTAAGTTGAGTGCTGTCACAGACAGACCACTTATGGTACCCAGCCTGGCTTGTTTCAAATTAACTTGGGTATCTGTATACTAAATTGTGCTGTGTAGCAAGATGAACAGGTAATATAGTTCAACTGTTATCAGTGTAATGAGATATTAAGCTTTTACATCACAGGTTCTCAAGAACCTAATTATTAATAGTCACAGTTTTTTAATTTCACTTTGTAACAGTAGGAATTAATTTTGGTGTGCATTAATGTAATCCATAAGCAGCAGATATCTTTACCAGTGTATCTTGTTACCTGTGAAAGGAGAAGATGATACAACAGAAGAAATACCTCGCAGTAACCCAACATGGGTAATGATCCACTGGAATGAAAGCCAGTGGTGAAGGGAGATGCTAAAGTATAAGTCAGATACATAATTTCTTTGTATGGAATCTAGCTTGACATTGTACCCCAACACCTCACCCCACGATATGTTTTTAGCCCACTCACATAGTGTTTCCATATAGGATTTGGCAGCTTTGCAGATGAATCTTGTAACCAGCAGATTCAAGAATGGTAACAAAAGATGGATTAAGAAAAAAGTTTGTGCTGTTCTTCTAAAAGTGTCACCATACTTCTAGTTTCTTAAGGATTTTGGTGTTTTCTAGATACATCAGAATCATCTAAATTATTTTTTGTATCTGTGGGAGTTTGGTCCTTTTGCTTATTGGCTGTCATCTTGCATTTCAGCCCACTGATTGACAGAGCAACTAGAATATACAAGCAAAAAATCAGTAATTCAGGACCTCCAGAAAGACCACTGCCACTCTTAGAAGTTACTGGTTTACTGGTTGAGGGCCAGCCACTGACCAGAAAATATAAAATTAGCCATCCATGAATAGAAACAATGGAAAGACAGATGCACTGTTTCTTTGCCTTAAAGGGTGTTTATATTAGACCCCTGTATTTGAAGTCTTCTATATTTTTCTCTAAGGGCAGAGGAAAGGGATGAATGGGGAAAAAAGTGGAAGAGGAGGGGAAAGACAATTGTTTCAAAAGCTGTGCAGTTTTGTGTGCTCTTTTTTTTCTATCACCATGCTAACCTTTACCCCTCCTTAAGCTTTAGGGATTCTATATGTAAATTTATTCTTTAGCATTAACACTTTACTTGTTCCTGAATGAGTGACACTCCTATAGCATCCAGGCTTACTACTTAGAGATATAGCATTTTACTGCTAATACATTCTGTCACACTCTACCTTCTAGTTTTATGGTGCTCTAATTGCAGTCCCTGGGCCATCAGTGTTGTTCTGCCCCTGCAACTGGAGGTCAGCTGCAAGAGAACTCTACCTACTAAGACCTCTTGCTGAGTTACTGGTTATTTAGGTAATGCAACTTTAGTACAGAAATAACACAGAAGAAACATAATGAATAGTTTTCATGGAGGGAAGACTACTTCTCTCACTCAAATGCATCTTCCTTAGTAATGGTTCTCAAATGTGTGTGTTCCTTACTTCCTCCTAACTAAAAAAAACAATCTGTAGTGCTTCATTAAGAACAAAAATTCCTTTTTTAACAAATATCAAAGCAAAATGTTAGATGAAGAAACACCTTTTAATTTTCTGATATAAACATATTCTCTACAGATTGGTATTTAGACAACATCAGTGCAAAGACCTCTCAACACTTCTATTTTATCCCTTCATAAGGTAAAATAAGCAGTGACCTTGGTATTAATAAAATATTATACTTATGGATATTTAATATATATAGCAATGAACAAAAGGGACCAGGAACTAGGGACATTTCACTGTTTAGATAGAAAAAACAACTCTGCTCAACTAGAGTAGCATTTCTAAGTTGACTCGGTTACCATCTATGACTAGCAAACACAAAATTGAATTTGGTGAGCAAATAGCTGGCAAATAAGCCTTTCATAGAGCTCTGTTATTCAAAAAAATTTACAACTGTATTGGCTTGGTATTTTCTAATTGAATGTTGGGAGTTTTCCCACCACAGAATATTAATTAATTGAACCCAAAAGGATATATATACAGTCATTCCAAAGAAATCTACTACTTTAAAAAAATTTTTGACAAGCTACCCCATTTCAGCTCTTTCACAATTAAAAGTTGTTGGTCTCTTCAGTTGACAAGAACTTTGTGTTTTTAAATTAAAAATGAGTTACATGTAAAATTCTTTAATATTAAAAAAATCTACAGGAAAACAAAGTACTCCATTAAAATTTATCAAGATTTTGAATTCACATGTTGTTTGTCAATTCAATGCCTTGACTAAAATATTGCCCCAGACTAAAAACATCTTTCTTTGCTTATCTGACTTTTAAATTTCATGCGCAATATCTTTGGGGGAGATGATTCTGGCCAACCACAGCGCTCTGGTGAGACCCCACATGGAGCAATGCCTTCAGCTCTGGGGTCCTCAGCACAGCAAGAATGTTGATCTGTTGGTGCAAGTCCAGAGAAGGCCACAAAAACGATCAGAGAGCTGAAGAACCTCTGCTATAAGGAAAGTCTGAAAGGGTCACAGTTGTTCAGCCAGGAGAAGTAGAAGGATCCTGCTGACTTTGCAGCACCTCCCAGTACATGAAGGAGGCCACAAAAGAGTTGGAGAGGGACTGTTTACAAGTGTATGGAGTGAGAGGACAAGGGGGAATGGCTTTAAACTGAAAGAGAATAGGTTAAGATTACATATTAGGAAGAAATTCTTACCTGTGATAGTGGTAAGGCACTGGACCAGGTTGCACAGAGAAGTTGTGGATGTCCATCTCTGGAAGTGTGAAAGGCCAGGTTGGATGGGGCTTGAAACAGCCTGGTCTAGAGGAGGGTGACCTTGCCCATTGCAGGGTGCTGGAACAAGATGATCTTTCAGGTCTCTTTAAACCCAAACAATTCTATGATTCTATCATCTAACCTAACCATGTTAGGTTATTTAGATATTTGTACAATGATGCAAATTCACTCCCAGAGCCACAAATATTTTAAGAATCAGCTGAATCTGGCCCCGTCTTTATCACTGTCTTCGGCAAACTGACCTGTCCTTACTGCAGTAGAGGTCAGTTTTAGCCAGCTTCACCTTTAATGAAAAGAATTATTTATATAAATAGGCACAACATTTTGTGGCAGAATTGTGGCAGAATTCTCAATGGCTTTTGATTAAATATTATCTTCCTCTAAATCTGCAAACACCAACTTTTCCTTCTACTAAATGATGTGTTTCTTTTTTGTTTGGTTTAGATGGACGTGCATTATTCAGTCTTTCACCATGGGAAGGTCACGCAGAAGGTCAACAGAACACAAACAGGCTGTTTCCACCACAGTCACCAATTAGAATACGTCAATTCTTATGGCTAAAAGAATAAAATCTTCATCATATTTGTAGCAATTCATGGCATGTGTTGCTTTTACCACACTCAAGCAGCAATTACTTGTTTTAGTTAGTTACATGCTCATCAAAACCATCAGTTTAGCTGCAGCATCACAGAGCTCAGCACTGATACATACATCCATGCAACACATGCATGGTTATCTCCCCAAATTCTAATAGAGTTATGTTGCTTACAGTGAACAATCATTTTATCTTACATTACTTTTCATTTTAGTGCCATTTAATGCAGCTGCATAGCTGTACAGTGTGGTGTCAGTGCTAGATTTAGCCAACAATTCATCACAGTTAAGATCTAGCTCAGGTGTCTTACCATGAAGGGAGAACAAATGTCTCTATTTTTATTAAAAAACTCACCAGACCACATTTCTTGATGAGAAGAATGAGGACACTTCCAAATTTCTACCTAAATTTCATATTTAAAGAAAGAAAATGTATTTTTATAACCTTTACTAAAACACACACTAGGCTTTCTTTGTGACAGCCTATCCCTTCAGAGAATGTAAACTTGTCTACATCAGGAGGGTTTAAATGCATATTTTGTTCAGCATTTAGACAAAAGAACCATTTACATACTTCAGTATGATATGCTGAAAAATAGAAGTTCAAACCACTTGAAATAATGATGGCTTTCTGAAGACTGCTAAATATTAACCTACAGTCGTATCAAAATACTGATGATCACATCTGTAGACCTTTAAGAAAATTATATACTGGCTTCTCATTCTAATTTTTTTATTTACTATTCGACAATACATATTATCACATTGACCAAGAGTTGAACACAATAAGTAAAAATTATGTGGAGATTGAAATTCACATGACTATGGAATAAAGTGTGGTTGAAACCATTTTTTAAATCTGAAGATCCGTTAAATCATTTCTACAATGACTGCTAAGAGTTAAATATTTTGTATTAGATGCCACAAAATCCATAATCAAGGAAAAATTAATCAACATTAGTGGAAAAAGACTTACAGGGAAAGTAAAAGCAAGTGTAAAAATAAATAATTAAAGTAAAAAAGGGAACATTGATAGCAATTAATATAAATTAAGAGTCAGGAGATTGCTAGAATGCTTGAGGCTAATGTCAATGAGAAATCAATGGCCAACATAATTAAGGACAATAAGGATTTTTCAAAGTACATTAGCAACAAAATGCATTCTAACAGCAGTATTAGTACAGTAATAGATTAATATAGTAGAAAGGCCATTAAAAAACAAACAGCACAGAAAGGCTCACAAGCTAGTTTCATTCTGAATTTGGGAGAATTCCAATACGATTCAATAGTGTCAAGAAAATATACTAGCAACCAGAAGTGATTTAAGGAAGTAATACTGAGTAGCTACCACACTAAGATTTCTTTTCAGATCAGCAAAAATAGAAAACTCTGATCCAAGAGCTGGAGAAAAGCTTGTTTTGTTGCTGGTAGTTCATTAAATTCAGGGGACTTCCTAAAGAAAACTATTAAAAATAATGGAGTACTTGTAATTTTAAAAGTTGTGGTATGACCTGATGGAATGAGTGGATATGACCCCAGACACAGGCACAGGTCATGTTAAAGCTGCTTGTGTGTCGCTTTAAATAAAGATTTATAAAGGATCAGTGGAATATTCAAAATTTATTAACTGACAGAACTCAAAATACAGCTGCAAGTGGACAATCCATTGTAGATGTGCTCTGAGCTCCTACTGAGACCAAATTTTGGTCATGTTAGAATTATTTAGCATTTTTATCAGTCCCCATAGGAAAACATAGCCTCTTTACCTATCAAGTTGACAAGCAAAGAGGATTTTGGCAAAAGCTGGTAATGAAGAGAAGAGCTCAGATCACTGTAGTCAAGGGGGCACAAATTATATTAATTTCAACATGATCAAAAGTAAGGTAATAAACCTTGGAACAAATAATTACAGGATATCTCTGCCTACTTCTGTTGAGCAGGCAGAGGTACAACACAATCCCCAGCTGGAAACTGAGAGGTAAATCCTAATTTAAAATAAATTGCTGATTTCTACTGCCAGGTAAAAGAAAATAGGTCTTCCACCAGTGTTGGTGGATTCTCCACTTCTAGAACTAGTCAAATCACAGCTGGACACTTCAAGGCACAGAGTTTATTCACAATGAAAATTAACTTAGGGAACATTTATGCTGTGCTGTCAGCTTACATACAATCCTCTTCCAAAAGCAAGGTGCAGCCATGAGCAGAAAGAATCCTTGCTATTCCTGGGCATACAGCCAATTCAATGGTCTTGATAGGATATAAATGGTCTGCAGCTCACAGCATTCCCCCAGCATTTCCACTGCCAGTTTTACTTATAGCCTTGCCACATTCATTAAACAAAGTCACAGATTATCTCCAGCACCAGGAAAAAGGACAGAAGAATTGAGTGTTAGCCGATCTGATTCTGAAAGTTTCTTTCCAAACAGCTGCAATGTTGTTACTCTAGGGCAAAATCCTGCCCTCTACTTGGCTCTTCCCTGAAACAGGGGTCCCAGAAAAAATGCCTCTAAAGATAAACAAGATCCAGTGGTTTATACACACTCACCCAGAAGCCAAATACCAGTGTACTACGAGTGCTGACTACGAGTGAAGGAGGATTGCTGCAGATACAATACCCACACATGAAACCCACTACTGCCTTAATGCCTACAAGGCTTCTTTGAAGTAAATTAGTTATTTGGTAGGATCTCTTGCCATCTGGAATCCATATAACTTATAAGCTAGTAGAAAACACCAAAATACCCAAACATACTAAAATCTGGATCATGACACATCATTAATGAGGAGTGGCAAAAGATCAACCTTGTATGGGGTAGAACAGTAGCTACCCTTTTCCTCTGTACAACAGCAGTATTAGACTCTTTGCTCTGCCAACAACCTTGAAAAATATAAATTGACACCTACCCCTCTGTAATGATTAAGTATATTCTGAAGTACACAACTGGAAAGTTTATGAACTGATTCAGGAACACAAATTTCTTTGTTTTACAAGGAGATGTAATTCATTAAAAGTCAGTCTTCAGGGTAAAAACACTCTCTAATGGCATATATTTCAGACCTGTTGCTCCCAGTGCACTCTGGAGACAATCAGATGGCAGCTCAGAACCAAAACATTCTGTGTTGAACACGAATCATCTGATAAGCTTCTTAATACTAATTTTCTGTTTCCACATAATCATGAAGCACGCCTAATTCAAATCTCCTTTTTTTTTTAAAGAGCCATCACTTCAGCCATTCACTGTTCAAACTCTGTTTAGCACCTTGACTACATCTATGGGTATGTGCCAATCAGAATTACAACATGGGAATAAATAAATCCATAAACGAAACACTCAGAATCCTTATTACTGTAGTTATCATTGTAATTGTTTTAACAGATGCTTAAAAACAAAACAAACAAACAAAAACAAAAGAAAAAAAAAACACCAGTGAGAGCTGGAAGAGTAACAGAGATTAGGTTTCATGGCCATATTCACAAGCATTACATAACAAGTAGAAGGAACACAACAGAGGACACAAAAAAGACAAGGGAAAAACCAACCTAAATCCTTACTGAAAGAGAAAAGGGCAAAAAAGAACTATCCTACTACAGCATATTTGTGCCTGTCACTAAACTTTCATCCATCTTGAATTCTTCTTGACCTCTTCAAATAGCATTTTTACCATTAACTGCAATAGACTTTGTTCAACAGAAGAAAGGTAGAAACAGCCAGCAAAAGACTTTCCAAGCATTATCCTTTCTTAAACAAGCCCAAAGCATTATTATTGTACCATCTTCACTGGCTATGATAACAAAATATCTAATTCCCCACAGTTGTCAAACAACATGTTTAAGACTCATGCAAGCGACAAATGTTAAAAGGAAAGTTCTTTTCCAACAAAAGGGAAAGCTCAGCTGTGAAGATCTGTGAAGGAAATGCTGCACCTCAGTGCTACTATCTTTGATCTGTGATTGGTACCTCTAACAGAGGTACATTTGACACTTTAAATATTGATGAGATATTTGCTGAGCTACCATTAAAAGCCAAGGCTTCACTTTCTAGTGAAAGAGAAACACAAGCTTCAAAGACTCTGTAGAGGTCCTGATCTCAAGTGCCTTTAAAGAAGCTGAAAGTATATCAAACCAAGGGAAGGGGGATCACCCTGTCTTGGTTTGATATGCCATAACACCACTTGTTATACACAATGGTTGGAAAGTATTATGAAGTATGAAGCCTCTTTTGTAGTTACTATTCCCCTACCTAGGGTGCTGGAAAAGAAAACCTTCATTTTATAAAGATAATACACATTAACAGATAGTCTACATGCTACAAATAGCTATATGGTTTTGTTCTTTGAATGTGTGGATAACTCTGATTTAAGGTTTGCTATTTCTGAGACACATGAAAAACAATCTGAATAATTCTGACAGATTAAAGTTCAGCAACCAAGATACATTGTATCCAAAAGAGCCAGTAAAAGGGGAAATTTCATGGTAAAATGCATCAGCTCACTCTGTACAGATGAAGTAAAAGTGATTGTCAGGGGCCAATAACATATTCAGCTAAGTTTTCTTGCCCATTCCACTGTGATTTCATCCATATATCCATCCAAACTTCATTATTATTAGTGCAACTGTCAGGAAAGGCATGCTACATGCAGAAAAAACTAGCAAGGATAATGAACAAAAATTAAGCTACCAGCTGTCTTTCTGTTACATTAATGTAGACAATGGCCTTAATGGAAAAGAAAGCACACAGAAGAACTTTTCATCTTTTGTCTCAACTATTTTACAGTCTGTAAGTCTCTTGAAAGAAGTCAGGTTTGAAATACTGCCCAAAATCTTACTGCAGCTGGACTTCCTTATTGCTGGCCAGGGAAGCTGGAGGGCTACAAGACACTCCATTGCTATTCAGCATTCTGATAAGGTAGGCAGTAAGGGTGAATTTGTGGCCAATGTCCCTGCATGTAAGCTGAGCAAGGAAGAATTAGCAAAAGAAGTTGCTGAGAGAGGAGAAGGCTAATCCAGCTTACTTCTCCACGGAGTAAGGGAAAATAGGGGTGATGTGCAACTCTGCTTTATGAGAACATTGCAAGGTGCTCATTCAGTATGCATGATTTTCTTTAAAAAGGGAACAGAGAGGAAGTCTCTTTCAATATAAAAGACGAGGCTGCAATCAAAAAGTACAACTCTTTAGTTTTTGAATTAGATACAATAAGGAAAAATAAAAAACAAAACCAAAAACATTTCAAAGCCAGTTGAAATATTGTGAAATACTTCTCCAACCATTGTAAAGTACATTTGGCCAGGAGACAGTGCCATTTTCAACACTGAGAAAAAGGCAGTAAAAATGTCATATTACTTCCCAAAGTTTATTTTCACATATTGTTTTTTCTATCTTGATTTTAAAAGAGAAAAAAAATCAGAGCATTGGCAGACAGTTAACTTAGAGACTTGTCACTTCACTTCATACTATACCTTTAGGAAAAGAATTATGGAATAAACTCTGAAAATAAGATATATCTGAGCAATCACAGATGGTATTCCGAAGACTTCCATCCAATACCCTGCATGTAAGCCCAGACATTATGTGTGCTCCTGCCAGCAGTAATTTGCCCAAGTGCTTATGCATAGCACTGCTTTATATTGTAGTCATGTTAGGACAATTAATCATAAATAAAAACACTGGCTTCACCATTAACATGTGCTAGAGGATAAAAGTATGAAAATTAAATCTTCTTTTTGACTGTCATTAAATTAGAGGTGAACTGAGCAAAAAAGCTTGAGTGCAATTACTAATTGACTTGAAGATTAAATGCAGATTACAACTTATTTAAAATCATACTGAAGAAGAGACAATAATATTATCTGCCTTTGATATCACACTGCTATAAAAAGTTATCTGAAAGAGCCACTATAGTTAATTTCTCTGTAGAATGGGAGAAAAATATGATTTAGTACAATTAGAACAATATATTATGAATTTTTGCACATTTAGAAGTGAAACTTTTTATTCTGTTTTCATATCCATTTTATTCTTAAAAGCCTTTTCTTTAAAGATATTGCAATTTACACTATGTGTGAGAGCATATTCCCATTTACAAATGGAAACAAAGACAAGTGTTATTATAGAGATCTGTCAAGACATGCTGCATATGTTTTCTTCACAATATAAACCAGCTGCATTTTACTCTGAGTCACCCTGAAAATGGCTACTCACAATAAAAGTTTCAATAGAAGCATCTTAGGATTTTTGAAAGGGCATTCATACAATTAGCTTTTCAATTCCAATTGTGTTAATAAAACCAATAACCCTTGGTGCCAGATCCTTGCAGACAAGTGGGCAAAACTCACTTCTACATACTAATCTTATCAGCTAATCTTATTCCAACAGAAGACCAGGCATTTTGGTAGAGAGCTGAAGTTTTTTAAAAAATCACGCCCCCTACACTGAAGAACTAACTTCATTAACTCTGCTTAGTGGAGATTTAAAAATTTGGTCTCATGAAATGGATATCAGCCATTAGGTGAATATTAGACAATATGTGCTCAGCAGTACTCCAATCTAATAGCTGCCCCAGCTGAATCAGTATAATGCTTCCTTTTCACTGTGTTATCTCTTCAGTAATATTACATTATTATGGCCAGATCATCAAAGAGTAGAAACTGGCAGAGCACTATTGATTTCAGGAGAGCTCTACTAACTTGCACCAGCTGAGATTCTGGCTTTCTTAACACAAATGCATTGTAAACTTAACTTAAAACCATAGCTAGAATTGCATGGATCAACTAGGTGTAGACATTATAAAAAGTACCAGAACAATGTAAAGAAATATATAAAATGAGGTTTCCAGTGAAAAACAGACAAAGCAGATCAGGAAGGTGTTGTTTTAAATACAGGGGCCATAGTTGGAATTCCTGAATATTGTCTCAGATTGCTCAAAAATATTATCTTCAGTAAAAAGACTGATTATTCAAAATCATATTCACCTGCAGCAAGAAATTACAAAGAAGGCAGCAAGTACCATTCATGCAGACCATTCAAACAATAAATACAACTAAAGCTACCTGAATGCCATTCAAATGCAGAGAATAGGCATCAATTCTGTTGATATGGAACCATTTAAATACAAACATTCAAAAGAAAAGTTGCAAACTTTTTTTTTTTAAATAAAGGTGTACACTATGCAATTTCAGAAGACATCTCAATTTCCATACTAATTTTGAGTGATTTGGTGGAACTCACACAGTTGCAATGCCATTTAGACTGTATGGAGCACTCAAACCCTTATTGGAATAAGCAACATTGTTCAGCTTCCTCTGTGACCCATTCTAGCACCTTTGCCCAGCTTAATATTCAGTTTTTCAGGAATTTCTCTGGTGCCCTAAACTGACAACACATATGCATCAACACATTACTGTACAAATTCCTGTCATTACTGCTGGGCCTTTAAAATATAAATAAAGTCTGTGAAATCATTTCTACAGATTTCTAAAATGCTGAATTTCTCGTCATAAGTTTCACTCTCATACTCATCACAGATTTTTTACTGGATATACATGACAATTGTCCTTTGATATTACAACAGGACCACTGTTTTGAAAATGTGTTATATACACAAATATCAGTAGTTATGAAAAAGTTATAATTTTGGATCTCCAATCTCATGTCAGAAAAATCCACATCACATAATCCTGGGTTGACAGGAGCATTCTCACAGCCTTTTGCAACTTTCCTTGTACAGGTAAAATAGCAGAACATATTTTATACAACTGTTAACATCACACATGACAAAAGCAGCAGGTGAGGCAAGAGGCCAAAAGATAAATCAGAACCAGAGTAGCCACACAGCAAAAGCATGGCCAGAACTTTTCAAGGTTTGCTTTTAAAAAAAGTAAAATATTGTACTGGGAATATTAAACTGCTCCAGGTTTCTGTATTAATTTAAGGTCTACTTTTGGAAGCACAGGGACCAGACACATAAAGACATGCATACATAAAGTCACAACCCCAAAAAGCCCAGAAGCCAGCACAAATAACGATCCTTCATCCTTCTACACACAGACATCAGAAGGATTTGGCATTAATTCATGTTACCAAAAAGTTCAGCTCCAGAGTTAGCACTCCTAGTGGTAAGAGTGGAAGCTGAAGGAAGCAAACAAAGACTACAGTTATATAACAGAAATTCACACAGTGCTGGGAAGGGGAAACAAATGGAAATCTTACCTAATTGATTGTAAATAACAGTAAATAGATAGTAAATATGTATTAAACACATATATATGTATGTATGTATGTATGTATATGTATGTATAAAATATATAAAACCACTTTTAAATGTCCTATTAAATTTCAGACAAAACTAGTACATGGGGAATGCTGTGTGGTTATATGGTGATATAAAGTGAGAACTAATGATATATTATATATTCCAAATATATTAAATACAGTTTATCATTAAAGCCACTGAGTGAAAATGTTTCAAGTACCTTCTCTGTCTACTTATTTTTATGCAGCAGGTCCTTTGTTCTCTGCTAAATAAGATATTTTTCAAGATACATAGTTTTATTTGTATGGATAAAGTACCTGTGAAATTAAGGATCTCATTAGCAAAACTGACTCACAGAAGCTGTGGTTTGACCTCAGCTGAGGCAGGAGTCCTCTATTGGTAAGTGTGTGGACTACTCCACTACTTATGACTCAGTCCATCCAGAAATAGAAGCTGAAAAACAAGTGGAAAGTTATAAGCTTTTAAGGCTGCATAATCTGTTCTCCTGCTCCACAAGATGCTATGGAATTTATTGAATTGGTTCAATTAGATCTATATAACACAAGTATGAACATTACTCAGGCACAGTAAAAATTGAGAAAATTCATGATGGTATAAATAATGCACTTATGCAAGCATCCAAACAGTCATACTGCACTTATTTTGTATTGCACGTGAAGAAAAATACTTTATTTCTTTTTGCACCCCATCTAGAGAGAAACAGATTTTCTACATTATTTTGGAAGAAAATTAATATGAATAATTTGACATTATTTTTAAAACCGCTGATTGAAAAGGCCCTAAAACAAAGTGTTCAGAAGCTCTGCATACTGGTTTTAAAACACAGAGTAAATATTTTTCAAATATTATTGTATAGGGTATCGTGTTGCTGCTAATTTATATAAATTTTATTGCTTGATTGAAACATTATAATTATCAATTCTTCCAACTTAAGTGATATTTATAGGGTCCAACACTTCTGCAGATTAATTTCTTACCTTTTTTCATTAACTACAAAGGCTAATAATTAAAAATTGAAATAGAAGGCAGTGAATGTCTACACAGATATCTAAATAATTAATTCATACTTCTGATATTTTTTCTCTGCTAAATTTTCCTTCTTGGTGCTATTGCATTCTCTCTTATGCAGACAGTTCCCCAGACATTTAGACCACAGCTAGCATGACTTTTCACTTGGTCGTGTTCGTACAAGTGCTGTGGAGAGTTCTTCCCTTCATGATTAAATCCTATAATACAATACATGAAAAAAAAAAGAGATGGGTGGGAAAGGGAGTTAGTGTCTCTACACATTCCATTTGATCTTCTGTAGCAGAAGATTGCAAAGGTGTAGCTCTCTGTGGGACCTTGCTCAGAGTTATCAAGATACTACACAGTAATGGGTCACACATGAGGGCTGGCTGGCCAGCACTCAACAAGAAATGCATTAAACTACATGTCAGATTTCCAAGTCAGCAGCCACCAGATGTTGATAAAGGAATGGAAGTTCTCCCTAAATCCCATCTGATATTAGCTGATTTAAACTTTGCATGCACTTTTCAACATACAGGGCCAAGGTCTGGACTAAAACTGCACAGAATAAATTAATCTATGCAAGGGGATGGCAGGATGCAGAAAGTACTTCTATACTTTTTGGCAATAAATAGGTCAGCACAAGCAAAAGCACTTCTGTCCTCCCTCTCAAAAGAGCTATTTTGGGTTTTTTATTACTTTCAGTAAAAACTTCTCATTAGGTGCTTAAAAGGTTATTTTTGTATGACAAATAAATATCTCCTTCCCAGCCTGTTATGAATCAAACCAAGTAATATACATCCAAGTTTGGAGATGACATAGAGCTAATAGGTCATTGACAATGTGCTCCTTTGCTGATGCAAGATTGCTCTCTGCTGTCTTCCAGCCCTTCAATTTACTTTGATGAGTCTTCAGCAATTGAGCCTTGGCCTTTTCTTCAGTAAGCACTTCTGGTATGACAGAAACTGAAGCTACAGGAAGGAATTCTTACTGCTATGATAACATTTTTTTTAGATGCTCAACCCCATTTAGATTGGCCTGTTTAGAAACTGACCTGTTGAGGATAAGCACTGCCCCTAACCCTACACATGCTCCCTGCCCAGCACAACCCTTGTTAGGGTCTCAGCATCTGCTGATGCTGGAATTCAGGTAAGCAGTAACAAATCACTTGGCTGGGAGTTCAAGAAGATTACAGCAAAACTCACTTGGGTTGTACTTCCTTTGGGATGTTTATTATTGCAATTATTACTGTCTTCCAGCTTCACCTCTCCCCCTGATTCCCCAATTTTCAGCTGTGGCCTTTAATCTCAGCTGGCTTGTTTTATGCTGTCCCTTTACTCTGAAATTTCAATTTACTGTGTTAGATGAAGTCATACTGGTTTAGTTTATTATCATAGCATGTGGATGTCAAAATGGGGCATGGGGGCCACTTAAGGCCCAGAAGTGCTTCTGACTCCCCTTAAAGAAACGAGTGAGGGATGTGACCCCATGTGACTAATTTTTAACCAGATTTTTAACCAGATGTTTGTTTTCCATCTCAGGAGAAACAGGGAGAACATCTCAACGAGGCAGAGAGGCAGCAGATATGATCCTGCTACCCTAAAATGAACAGGAAAGGGAGGTGCTGGTCTTCTGTTTACTCTAAGATAAGAGTTCCATTATTAGATTCTACCCCTGTGTCTCTGACACTTGTCATGCCTGGTAAGGGCTAGGACCAACTGTGCCAACATGCCCTCATCTTTCAGAATGGCCATATCTTAACAGACATACAGGTCAGTTTGGTTTTGCAGTTTTCTGCTTTGTTTTCAGTGGGATTTATTTTTCTTTTTCTTAAGGCAAGGAGCATTTCAGCTCAAACGCAAGATGTTTTTCAAATATCCCTAACAAAGGGTTCGTTATGATTTTACTCAGGTATATTAGGCTCAGTATTTTGAACCTCAGCTGTTTATTCCTTCCTTTAAATAAATACACTTCTCTCTTGAAAAGAGCAGATTAAGTCAACTGGTTTAAATGTTTCTCATTTCCATGCAGCATATACAGTATGATAAGCAGTTAAAGCTAAAAGTAATATTTGGTATGTCAACAACATCTCTTTCACTGCCAAATACTTCAAAGTCCAACAAAACAAGAAAATTTAAATGGGTTCCAAGATGTAAATATCTTGAGACAAGGTCAAACAAGGTGGCAAATATTTGTGTGTACTACACATTTCCACCTGATGAAAAACAAACAAGTGTAGATTTTTATTTTTTTGTCAATGCAGTAGTAAAGGGCAAATGCGGAAATCCATCCTATGCACAAATATTTCTAGCATTAAAAAAAATCGATGTTTCTTTAGCCACTATTCCAAGGTTCCTTTATGGTTAGTTCAATACCTACTGATGTGCTGACCTACCTAATCTGATGTCTTGTCCACCTCCAAAATGAAGACAGGCAAGGCTATATGCAGTCTTTTAGTTCTCAGATTCTGGGAAGGATCTATACTCCATTAAAGTCCACAATAGTAACAGCACCTTCAACAGCAGGGTGAATATTGACATGCTTTAAGAAAAACTCTTCTTTATACCAACATAACACTATGAGGGACTGCATTATGTCCAAAAAAATTCAGGCCATAATTTTTTTAACAACATAGCAAAAACTCTGTATCTAAGATATCTAGTGCAAGTGGAGGTATCCAACAAAGGAAACTAGTCAGTACCAGTTGTGTGATCTGTGGTTCAATGAGTTATTTATTCAGCAGACATAAAACAAAACTACAGACTCATGGTTCACTGGTAAAACTACACTACAACAAATACAATTCTTGCCTGAGGTAGGACAAAGCTGAACCCCATAATCTGTTAAAGCATAACAGTTTCTACATGATAAATGCTTAATTTATAAACTGGTGGACAAAATATCAATGAAATAATAATGTTCAGTATGCCCACAGCCATACAGACTTAACTATGATCCCATAGGTCATGCAGCTAAACCAGGTGAATTTAGGTCAGAGTTTGAATTAAACACCTCCAGAACAGAGAAGGGGAGTTGCAGAAGGGTTACTGTGAATCTGTTCATATTCAAGGTCTTTGCTTCAAATCAGCTTCCATATTCACAGTAAATTAACCACACCTGAGTTAACCCTTCTTCAATTAATTAATCTTAATCAAGTAAACAACATGGCAAACTTTAAGAAATTGGTTTTTAAAATAAATTTTATAATCAAAAGCAGCAGAATTAGATTAGGCTATTCAATTATTAGAGGAACTAATGTACCAGAAGAAAAAAATATTATTTTATGAGCAGCCAAATTTTGCTAACTATAGCTGTTGCATTTACTCCCTTTCAGTTGGTTAACTCAAAAGAAAATTATTAGAATGTTCAACATCAAGGTTTCATGCTAGATCAAACTCAAGTCAGAGTTAATACTCAAATAGTAAATGGACTTTGTATTCAAGGACAACAGGCTTTAAGTAATGAGGCAGTATTTCTAAACAGAATGCTAAACAAAGTTAAAGATGTCTTCATGTAATACTCACCAACACTATATTGGTAAAATTACACACTATATGCTATGCTAAGCCTTTCAATCTGTATCAAAATAGAGATGAAATAGCCTACTGAACAAGCTCTGTAATGTTTTTCAATGAAAGCCAAATTAAAGCCATGGGGCAGCTTATGGAGCTGTTTCCTAATGCCTAGCAGACACCAAAACCCACATAAATCTCTGCTGAACCAGAACCACCTGCTGGTGTGCATGTCCTCACTGCTCCTGGGACGTGGCAACCACGAACAGCCAGTTGCAGCTGGTAAGAAAGCCTGCCAGGAGCAGAGAGAGGAGGCACATAGAAACAGCTGGTTTTACACATTAGCCCCAAAAGGCACCCCCAAGTCTAGCACATTTCAGGAGAAGGGCAGCAATGCCACCAGCAGCTGCCTTCTCCAGAAACCTGTGCCTGGATAGAGGCATGGTGCAGAGTGGGTTAGCAAGCTCAGCTTGTCTGGCCACACCCCATAGCTCAAGCTAAACACAAAATCCCATTTACTAACTGCCAAAGGAAGAGGACAACCCTCAATATGAATGGTCTGACAGGCAATTACACTTAATTTTCAAAAACAGCACAAGACCACACATGTTGAAAGAAAAAAATTACAGGTAATTTGAATTTACTGTAGCCAACTCATAAACCACAACCAGACTAAACCCCCATAGCAAGCAACAGAGCTAGACCCAGCTAAACTACATGTGTCATGTTTAACCATTTAGCAAAAACTGGTAAATCATTTCTCAATAGAGACTGTGACAAATATTGGCAAGGTGTCCAAGATACATTTATGTGATACAATTTTACTTTGGCATGAAAAAGAACCTGAGTTCTGCTGGATCATTCTGGCTACAGTACAACCCAGACTCTAAACTGCTCTGGATGATCAAAATACCATGTTCTTACTGCTGCTGCATAATGTTAAACACAAACCAACAGTACCTTTCATAGTTCTATTTAAAAGTCCATATATTCCAAACGTATTCTAATTTATAAGTCCATTAATAGCTGACTTCCCTGCACTCACAGGAAGATGAATAAAATTGTCCTGATACTACCCTGACAGGAGAAGGCTTGCTATTTTTTTCAGACAATCTATTTACAAGTACTATCCTGTAGTAAGTGAAGTTGCTAGTACAGTTTTCTGAAACTATGTGCTGGCAGTTTCATTTAAAATAGTATCTTTTTCTTGGATCCACTTTACTATTTCTAGTTGAAAGAGTCCTCCTCTGAACAGGCCAGAGAACTTTAAATTCAGTCAATACATGTGCACCATTTGAAATCAATATCTATAGAAGATATATTAACCTTCACTTGAAAAATGCCAGTAAATAGAGCCAATTATCAAATTAATTTTTCTTTTATATTCATGAAATAGGAATAGTCACTGTCAATATAAGCAATCCATTAAGTGAATGACTAGTAGCTGAAAAGATTTTAGAGCATAGGAAATCTATAAAAGCTGCAAAGTCAACAATATATGCTGTCCACAGAAATTCATTATTTTTAGGGAGACAGCTATTCCACAAAATAGCAGCCTCATACAAGCATTCTAGTTCACTTTATTAATTAATGAAATCAAGCTTGAGATGTTTATGATGTCCCTAAGCTGTGTTCCAAAATGGGATATAAAGAAACAAGCTACAAATATAACAACTCCTAATTTTGAAATGGCTAATACATAGTGCTTAAATTTCTTGGGGGGGGGGGGGGGGGGTCAGTGGCATCCCCCTAATTTCAGATCACTATTCTTGATTTTCTGAGTGTTTTGTGACAAAAATGTTGGGCTGATGACAATAGTGCTGATGCCAGTATTGGAGAGAGAGAGAATCCAAGATACAGGAGATACAGCTGTTGTTATTCACCCTCTCAACACTATAGTTTTAAATCTACCAGCCGCCTCTCTTCAAGGACTTTCCTCATTTCTCTGGTTTAGTGGAGTGCATTTCAAATTTTTACCAATTGACAAATTTCTACCAAGAGAGAGAAAGTAATGATATTTTTCTTGTAGTTTCTGTAAGTATTCAGCTGTCAAGTGCTACTGATTCTGCTACACCAAATGCAACTGAGCAGCATTTACCTTGCATTATAAAAAGTCGTGCTTCTCAAGGAAGATGCTTCATATATGCTCACAGCTTTAAATAGTTTTAAAGCTCTCTTCACTATAAAAGTGCTGCAATGCTGCTTACTAGAGGAGTCTTTAGAGTGACTGAAGCATGAAGACTAGGCTCTTGCATTGTAATGAGTTATTCTGTACCAGCAATAACAGCTAAATATAAGTCACCCGTGAGCCTGAGGACAAAGGGTGGGTAAGACAAACTCTCCTCTTCTGCACAGTGCTAAACCCAATTCCTTCTGGGAAAACAGCCAGTATTTCCAATTGTGCCTACCTGCAGTAAGGACTCACATTTTTGAGGTGCTGAGCAAGCACAGTTACCTTTGAGTGACCGAGCACAAAAGGTGCTTAGCACCCTGGAAAATAAAGACCTAGCCTGCATTTAACAAGTGCAAAGTGCCTGCAGTTCCTATCGGTTTTACTGGAAAATCCCTTATGAAACCAAAATATCAGAAGTTTAAAAAAAGGGAAAGGACACACCCTGTCTCTCCTCAGGTGCCACCTAAATATGCAGCATGTACTCACACTTCAGTCACAGAATGATTTGTTCAGACACTAAGGAAATTCTACTGCCCAAGACTGCAATATTATACTAAAATCTCCAAAGATCACAGATATTTCCTATTGAAATATAGGGGATATAGTGGGACCAGTGACAAGGTAATTTATTTTGAATTCACCATTAGGATTATAGCAACATACTATAAAGCATATTTTATTTTAGTTTACTTTAGCAATCCTTTACAGAAGTCTCCACTGTGAGCCAGACAACACTATGACTGGTTTCTAGAAACAGTCACAGAGAAAAAGTGTCTAATATCCTAAATAGGTAAATACCTGATACCGGTTTCTAGAGAAATAGTCTTGACCTCACACCTGGAGCTAAAAACTACCACAGGTGAATTAGAGTTGAAAATAAACCTCTTCATAAATAGGGAGGAAAAGATGTGAAAGGTGATCACTACTTCTCACCTTTGGGTTTTGACTGTCAGAACAAGGCTCAGATCGCAAATAGTTACATACAAAATGGCTCTACAAATACTACTCACTTTTTGATGTCCCACCTTTATGAAAAGCAACTTTCCTATTTCATGCAATTGACTAAACTTTAGTTCATAAGTTTATTCAGACTGTGTTCACAGCTTTCTCCGAAGGACTCCTATACCTTGTGTTACTTTGGGTTGTACTGTGCAGCAGATCACAATAAATACTTACCTGAGAAGTGATTATAATATGAATTTTAGTTGATGAGATACTACACAGTACCAAGAAGTCATGACTTAATGAATAAATTCCATTTTTCCTCACAAATCAACTGAATGCAAAGACACTTTCCTCTTATTATTGTCCTGAAATAATAGACTTTGTGTAAAATGCTCCATCATTAATTTGAGTTCTGGATACATGACCCTCATACGGAGGAACTACATATTAGGCTTGTTTAAGAGAAATGAAAAACTTCATCAATGAAAACATTTAAAAGGAGGATGTGGAGATCCTGCTGCAGTGGAATTGTTTGCCTTCATAGGTAGAAGGCAGATACAAACTGGTGAGACGCATTCAATTCAGCTCTTACTAACATGTAAGGAAGAAAAACATGACCAAAACAAAAAGTCACTTATCAGAAGCACCTCAAATTCCAGTGCTGAAAGTGCATGACTAATGCCTTGAAAGGAAAATGGAATAGGATCTCATTACTCTCTCACTGCAGAGATAATTGAACATAGCATGTGAAAAGAGACACTGTAATAGCGATTATTAACCCTGTATTTTAAAACCTGCAAAAAATAACACAACAGCCTTATTCTATTTGTGTCAAAGACAAATATTTGAGCTATTTCATATTGTTTGACCCACTCTGGCATACATATATTGACACAGATCATAGCAAATGCTGTATTAGGCCTGCGGGAATTATAACTCCCTTCCTGCTGCTTATAACCATCTTTGATGTAGCCAGAATTTTCTCTTTATAAAAAGTGTTGCACAAGTAGAATGGGCCTATTTTATACAGAATTCAATCAGCAAGATCACTCCTTCCCAGCAATTCCAAGAACATCATGTTTATTTTGTGAACCATAACTGCATAAATACTGAAAATGCCAAAAGCATCATGAAGTGAAACATAACATTTAAGCACATTGATCTGTATAAACATAATGTATCAAATACAAGTTTTTATAAGAGTTAAGGCTTGAAACATTCCAACTTGTACTTTTTTTAGCTAGGTTGAGGACAACCCACTGAAGTGTCCCAGTGGTGCTGTGGTAGCCTTTACAAACAACACGTAGTGGAGCGTGCAGCACTGAAGTGTGATAGCTGGTTGGGCTCTCAGCACTGCAAGACTCTCAGTGTTGGCTCACATCTGCCAGGGAACACAGGCCTGCAAGAGCTGACACACGTCCTACTTGACCCTTATTCTGGCTCCAGCAGCATCTCTGCCTCAGTCCTTCTCCAGATACTGATTTTTGTTTGCATTCACTGCAGAAGGAGAATCACCTTTTAAGCCAAAGTTCTTCAATATTTGGACTGACATTGTCCTGGGAATAATTAAGGTATACCTGATAGAAAACTACAACCAAAAATTTGCTCAGCATAGGCCAGCTTCTTACAATTACTGATATCAGGTGTTCTACAATTCAACAGCTACAGCAAATAATTTGTATGTGTTCATTCACTGAGTTACAATGTTTTAAGATGGTGCACTCACAAATGCATTACATCTTCTCGAAAATGTTTTAGGCATGGCTGATTTGCCTAATAGTATGATTTTAATATTATTCATTACATGGGGGACCCACACACGTTCAGTTTGCTGTGTCCTGCTGTGAACGTACAGCTGAGCCCTGGTAATTCACCATCCGCATGCACTTGGAAAATGTGAAATTACAAGTAGTGTCTTCTACTATTTTCCAGATAGCTTCCCAAAAAAATGAGCATACTGCAGTCCAACATGTTTTACCTTGCAGTTGTTAGGAGAACACACATAGCTCCTGCTGCTTAGGTGGCACACAGCAATTTGTGGAGATGAGGTATCTTGGGATTATTCATACGCTATAACTTCTCTGCAAGTGCATTTGTTTGCTAAACGTTACCAGATCTCTACTTTGATAAATATTATCCATGATTTAATTTTAAATAAATGGCCCTTTTTAGACTATTAATCACTTTCTAAGTGCAAGTACCACAGGCTTCAGCTTTCAAGAAATGCTCCCTTCTCAAATCCAAAAAGTCTGTGGTAGAAGACCAAATACACATCTAATGAAGGCCTTTCCTTAGGAACAGAGCTGAAATAACCATCATTTCTACCCACAGAAACACAAGTATCAGGATTCAGCTTTCTCAGCAGACACATCCCACGGTAATGAGTTCACAAGTTGCCCTTTAACGCCTACATTTATTTTCAGTACCTTGAGTACTCCCTTCCTAGAGACCGACAGACTGCAAACTCACAAGGCAAAATTTGCCAGTGAAAACTTCAATAACTCTTGCCAAACCAGTCTCTCATCTACTACACGCTACTCCTGGCTTCCTCCTGCTAGATTGCTCTGCAGACAGTCTTAAAGCCAACAGAATGATTCCTTCCATTGCTTCATGGAACCAATTCTGCCATAAAAAATATGTAGGTTACAGTTACATTGATTGCAATGATAAAAATATTCATATCTTTACTCAACCTCGTTTATCAGGCTAAGCAAGATTTTAGAGCAGTAAAAGCCATCTCTAAAGACTAAGAAAAAACCTAATTGTTTTTAGTCCTGGCACTATTTATTTCTATAAATGCCAAATAACCAGCACTTCACACAAGATGTCACACTCAAGGAGAAGAGTGCAAGAAAGCTGATGTGGAAGGACTGTAGCTCCACTCCTTGCTAGTGACTACTTAATGCAATGCACAGCATAGCATCAAGGCCAAAGCCTGCCAAAACTTAAATGCTAAATAGCAAGAGCACATCTATGTGAATAAAATTGCAACATGGAAGTTACAATTCAGTCAGTGTCATCTTGGAGGGTGGATGAAGGTTTTTTCTATGGGCAGTCCTAAAATTAACATCCAGAAACTCATTCGTGTTCTCCCTGATTCATTGACTTAGAAAAGGGATGAATGTAATGGTTTTAACAACTTTTTAAAAGATTTACATTTTCCACAGTCAGTTTTGAGTGCTCCAATCATTCAGGATGAAAAAGAAATTAAAACAGTTAGAATGGGGTGGGGTTTTTCCTTTTATGGCTGTTGTATTCTCAGATATTCATGAAGAAATTTAGATTCCCCACTATCAGTATTCTGACAGTGTTCTCACACATGATGTTCCTCTCCTTGAATATAATAAGCATTGTGCCACAGAGTACAGGATCAGAAAAATATTTAAAATAAAAATCAGAGAGAACAGAACCCACTCATTTGTTTCACTATTTATTTAAGAGAGGTTTTCTTAACTGTATCCAGGAAGGAAAGCAGAATCCCTAACAAACGCAGATTATATTAAACTTCTCTAGGAAAAAATTCCCTTTGCTCCTGCAGAAACATAACAAGTACATTGTTTTTGACTTTTAAGCTTCCTAGTCACTGACCATCAAATTTTTAAAATGCTGACTTCTGAGGTGAGGGCTCATAACCTTGTTCACTGCTTTTGGACCTGTGCTTAGACTTTTCTGAATCTATCACCTTATTTACATTGGCCATTGGCTTTTCACCTGTCTCCACAATTTGCTTTCTCAGCTATAACAGGCACTTACCTCTGCAAGAAAATCAAATGGGAGTTATCTCTATTTCACAAACTATTCAGAAAAAAAAATCATTTCATATACCTTGCAGTTAAGAAATCTGTGCCAGAGGCTAAGGACAAGTTTCTCAAAGCATGCTCTCCTAGTTCTGGGATTTCAAGAGACAAGACCAAGCAGTTCTGCCCATTCAAATGAGTGATGTCTGTAGTGGAAATTAAGAGTCCTCTGTCACTTCAAGTTGGGTTCACAAAAACAGCACTGCAAAATGAGAGGCTATAAACACTATACACTTTACTTTCTCTCACAGACTTAACAAGGTTGCTCAGGTGCACGTCAAGAATGGAAACCTGACTCTCAGATGTTCATTTTTTATGCTTTTTTACACCAAACCATCAGGCCAATAGAAGAAAGCATCCACAGACTTGCCCACAGCAGAACACAAAGTTCACATAAAGAATCTCTTTCAGTATTGCAAAGGGGCTGGATGCAGGCAGTGTGAGACACATGGAGGCTGCTTCCTTTTGGGGATTCTGCCCCACAGAAGAGGTGGCAAGAGTGGGCAAAACCCCAGAGAGCTGCTTCAGTTTGTGCTAATACCCACCACATCCTTTTGTCAGAAAAAAGGCTTTTAGAGTACATGATGGCAGCTTCCTTCTGACTCAGTTCCTGAGTTACATTTAACTTCACAGGGCCATGTAACTCAAAATCATAACTCTGCCCTCTTGCTTTTTTTTCATTTTAGGCAAAAACCATGTTGCAATAAATATGTAAACCTTATTCCTCTATCTCTGCTCCACTCCAGTAGGTAACAGAACTTAAAAGTCAAGAGAAAGGGTTACAATTTTTTACCTTCGCTTTGCAAAGCTTAAAATCCTTCAGAAATTCCCTAATTTCATTTTTCTCCTCTATTTTAGCCATACACTGTTCGAATGCCAGATGGGTTTTCCCCAAGCTCTCACACCACTTTGAAAACTGCTGCATTGTTTGTTAATTTATCACTGTATTAAAATATAATAGGTGAACCATACCTAGATGAAATGAATTATAGGTATACCTCCCATATATTCTATACATCATGCTAAGCAAAAGCTGTGTTGTGTTAACTGTCAAGCTGAGAAATAGCTGACATTTGTTATTTTAATTGTTTACTTTGCTGAAATAAGCTTAGATGAGAAGCTATGACTTTTATTAAATCTTCACTACAGCACTATTTTCACAGATTGGGAGGCAAAAACTAATTTTCAAAACTGCTTTGCCCTACAAGGTCACCACCAACAGCTTGAATGCACATGTCAAGGAGACATCTGCTTCAGAGATACCACTCTGTGTTAAATGTGCATTATTTAAAAACTTTAAGATACTTTTCATTTTAAAAAGTGCTTATTCAGTAATTATGTCGTTTTTAACTGGTGTTTATTAGCAAAGAATTTTATCCCCTGTGGACTGTTCTACCATTTCATAACAGCCTCCCAGAATTAGACCTCAGCATTTGCTTTAGAAATCCCAGTAAAGCATACCCATGGATGAATTCACAGACAAGCTGTATGTCAGTGATCTAAATAATTACAGAATTACACAGTGAGTTTATACATTTTCTTTGCCCAAGTGTTTCAAAGTCATTGATGAGACCAGAAAAACTCTCATTTCTCTTTTCTTTGAAATGAAAAATCTTGTTCTCAGTTAATCAATTTTTTTCCATTTCAAACAAATGCAACTATGCTTGGCAAAAGAGAAAAATTCTTGGTACGTTGCCCCTGTGTTTCTCTGGCTGCAGTTCTCAAGTTAGCAATTCTCCAGTCTGTACTATCACTGACTTCAGCAGAGTTTCATGTGTAAAGAAGATACAGTGTTCTGGACAGACAGACCTTTTCTTCATCTTTCCTTCCTGTTTCTTCATCTACTTTTTAACAGGAAACCATAGTTGGGGTTTTTGTTTTATTTTTTTTACATGGGCGTTTGAGGATCAGTGCATCAATTGGTTTCTGTGAATTATATTTCACTTTACTTTATTGAGGTCTAGCCTTTCAATTAATAAAACTTGTGCTCTCAGGATTGATCTCTTGCTTCATATTTATGGAGAGATTCCCATTGACTTTGAGCTCTGAGTGCTAGAAATAACAAGCCCAAATGTTTATGACTACACAGTGTAACAACTTGCTCTGTCTCCACTCTCAAGTGATTTCACTGTCAAGATTAAAATAGACCTAGAATTTTTTTTATCTGTTAGACTATACATATTATGTTATGGATTTTAGGAGATGGAAAGCTCTGCTTATCTACATAGAAGGGTGGTTTTTGTTTTGTTTTTTTTAAAGAAGGGATGATTTTCAATTTTTTGCAGCTCAAAGTATAGTAGTAAAGTTCCTATATCCAACTTTGGTCTTAAGGATCCAAGAGCAGCACAGGTTATGGAGAGAAAGAAAATTAGACCAATACTGGAGAAACAGAGAGGTTTGGGGCTAAAATACTTTCATTGGGGCAAATACACAAAAGGAAGACATACAGATTTGCTTGACTATAGATTTCCTTACAGACATATGCGAAGGATTGTCTCTTTCATGCTTTCCTTCCTGGGCCATGAATTCTGCTGATCCTGTGTTCTCATTTCCCAGGGTCCTCAGGATCCTACACTGACCCAATGTCAGTGCCTGTGTCAGTGTCAATGCCTGCTCAGCAGCTGTCAGTAGCCAAGACTGGGACACCTTTTATGTCTGTTTTTAGTTTCTTTGCTTACACCTGTCTTTCTTTACACATTCCACAGAAACAACTTTTAAATTCTTCTAAGCGATGCACCTTTCATTTCAGCAGGTGTTACCCAATTCCCATTTCTGGGGGAATTTTGGGTTTAAGGAGCAATCCAGATGGTGCAAATTGCGTGACTGACCTGTAACTGCATGACTCCACAGTGTTTCTGTAGCCTCCCCATTGCAGACACTGGTGGACGAGCTGCAGTGGTGACAGGTCGGACTCTGTTTCTGCAGGATCAGCTCTGCTGTCCCGCCTCAGGCCTGAACCTGCTGCAGCTGAATCGAATATTTGCTGAGCCTGAGGCTGTAACCTGCTGTTGCTGCTGCCTTCATCTTTTATTTGATAACTGCCTGATGTCACCTGCCTACCTCACCTCATACAGCAACTGGGACCAGAATGTCTCCAGAGAAAACTGGAAATATATGTCCCTCCTGGTGCATTTATAACTCCACCGATACTTTCTTGTGGAATTGAAGGAGCACAAAAATGCTTCCATCAAAGCTCAAATGGAACAACTTCAAATATCTCCAGAAAGATAGAGAGAACAGGCTTGCAGCATATTAGGACTCATTCAGCTGAGTTAGATACACCCCGGGGACAAGCAAGCCACAGGATTTCCTTCCAGACAAAACTGTGTTACAGTTTCATAATTTCCCATTAGAACTTATTTATCAAATGTACTTATTACGTGGCAGCAATGCAAAGAAGGAACTTCAGAAGAAGGTGGGATCAAGACTAAAGACTTGCTGAATCCCAGCAAACAGTCTGTCCTGACCTCATCTCCACAAAACTGGGATGCAGCAAAGAAAGTTTGTAGCCCCATTAAATTGGCCACCCCAAGGAGTTTGAAGGAATAGTTGTGCAGTTCATTTTTCTATTTAATTCCTGTAATCTACATTCTACTATTTTCCACAAACACCACATATATTGCAATAATATAAATTATTGCAAAACCATGACATTTTTATAAGAAGTCAGAATTCTCTTGTATTACCAATGTCAAACAATGTTTTACTTAGATGTCTATGTTAAACTGAAATATTATCCCAACTTACATGGAAATACTGTATTGTTGTCTATATTCATATATAGTGTGAAAAAAAAAGGAAATTATAAAGATAAAATAAAAATTTCTGTGACTTTTATCAACTATAGATCTAAATTTGGAATCCAGGATGGGGTTTAAATAAATAAAAGGAACAAAAGGACTTTATCGTGCAAGGAAACAGTTACTCCAGTCTTTTAACTTTGGCCACTGAACAACAATATATATATATTTATTGCCTATTAACATCTGCCAACAAGAAAACAAGATTATATCATGAATTTTCATAAGGTATATAAAGATATCTATTGAAGTTGTGCATTTTGAATCTTTTGGAAGCTCATTTTCAGTTCCTGGAATTTTATGCAAACTCAAACTATACATCACTGGTTAGTAATAACCCCAAATACTAGGAAACAGATGAAACAAACCATCACTAAAGGTTAAGTCCAATAGCAAACAAATCTGACTTATTTTTGTAAAAATTCTATGTGCTTTCTAATAGGATTAAAGGCAATATACAACATGTTACCTTTCTAGTATAAAAAGGGAAACATCTTTTAAGCCTTTCTGAAAGACAACAGAATCGTATATACGCAAGTATATGGATACAAACTGGATGCTTACAAGATGATGTTCAGACTGAAGCAGAAGAAACAAGCAGCTGTTGAATGGTTAATCTCATGTATTTTCAAAGAAAAAATATTTACTGTGTTTTTTTCTCCACTTCCATCATCAATAATGCAACTCTGCTTTGTTTACATATACCTTACAAGTGACCTGGGTTTGATTCTCATTCCCATCTCCTCTTCACTCTCTGCTTCACCCTAAGTTTTTTTTAAGCTCATTTGTTTTGAAAAAAAAACCCACATAATATTAGGATCTTTTATGGCTGAGAAATATTGGGATGAAATGTAACAGATATTAAACATAGGAAAGTTGTTAAAAATGTGCTAACACAAGTGAAATTCCAAAAAAAATACAGTGTGTGAAAAGCATATAAAATTTTTCTACACATGTCCTTCAAAAAGGTTTAATACATAGTCAGGTCACATTATTGCACATCAAATTCTCTAGGTCTCTAGCTGCCAGTAGCAATTATCTGTAAGAGAACATATTTTCCCTCGTGACTAGCTATCGGGAATTTTTGACTATACCTAAGCATAGCCTTGAGCAAAACTCCTACAGGGCATATTTGGAAGAGAGTATTTCATTTGGATGAAATATTAAGGTTTCTGTGCAATATGTCTATCTCTACATTTATACATCTGTTTCAACATATTGATCTGCTTATCTGTTTACTTTAATTACGTGAAATAGTTGTATTAAAATGTAAATAGTTCCGAATGTATATATTGCTGTGCAGAGTTTTAAGAGCAGTGTTGTGTTTCCTGAGGCTGCTGTCTGTAACCACACATTCCCACCAATGTCTCCCACCCTGCAGGGCTGCTGGGGGAACACCCAGGGCTGGCTGCAGCCCCCAGCCCAACAAACACCCCTCATTCCCCAGCTGATGGCAATGGGCTGTGCCAGGCCTGTTGTGCCGTGACTGATGGGCGGGTGGGGAAGGGCGGAGCCGCTACAGAACAGGAAGAGATTCCACCGCTGCAGAGGGAATATAAACTCGTATAATTGATTATCTTTAAAAATGTATGAGGCAATCCAGCTTGCTAGAGGATTTTAAACACTGCCTGCTGTGATGGTTTACAAACCTTCAGATGACAGAGCGCCCAATTTGCTATCACAGATTTTCAAATGAGCTTCCAGTTTCAGGGTGCTGGAGATGGACAGGAAATGAAAACTGTGTAGTTGGATGATAATGGTCCATCCCACGGCATACAAGAACCGCTGGACTCTACTAACAAGAAACACAATGCAAATGTGAAGTAGAGTTAATAATGTATGAGATTAATTTAATTTCTGTCCTGTAACACAGATGTAACCCCTGCCTTCAAATGAAATTATGTTGGTTTCATTTTGATATGAACTGGGTCTCAACAGTACATTAACTATAAGAATGATTACTTGGTCTCATACAACACCCTCTGAAATGTACAATAATCTTTTCATTGATTTCTAGCCAGTCAGATCAAGTCCTGTACATTTATGCATTATGGATGTGTATTGCATAAGCACATTTAAAGGCATGACAATATAGGGGTAAAAATTAACAGATTATTATTTAAACAGACAGAGGGAAAGAACTTTATCAGGAGGTTAGGGATTTAAAAAAAAATCTAACAGCAATAGACAATCACTAATTTTCATCAACACAGTAGCTTGAATAAATACAAGAGCAAACACAGCAAAGACTCCAAAAGCTTTTACATGCTCTTCTATCACTGCAAAAGAAAACAAACATCATAGGTTTGACAAATGGCTTATTCTGTGAGTCGTTATAGACCTGGTAGAACAAGAGCTGATACTATTTTCAAATGACCATGAAATATATGTAAAAGCAAAATAGCATAAATTTTCATCTCTCCTCTTAATAATACACTCAGAATCTTAAATTGTATTCTTCCTTCCTAGATTTTTCCAGATCTATCCTATTTATCTGATTGGATTTCTGTCCCATCGTTCCACATATTAGAGCTAATTAGTACCCCCTGATGAGAAACAGTCCACCGATGGAAAAAGCAGTTGGATAAGATCTACATTAACAAATGTAGTTCATTTAATATCATTTGTACTGCTGCATTATTAATAATACATAATTACCCAGTGCAGGCTGCAAAGGGGAAGAATAAAATCATTCATTAATTTCTTGGCCTTTACAAAAGGAGTGGTATATTTGCCACGGGCCAAAAAAAAGGTATTGGATTTACAGAATGTCATTCATCAGTTTTGCATGTCACACTAAAATATTAATTTTTTTTTTTTTTTGTATGGAAAATACTGCTTTATTTAAATAAGATCCTTACCCAAGCCCAAGATATGATGTGCTATCGAGCCACTGGAATCCTCAGTTGTTATTCTGAAAGCAACTGAACAAAGCAGCAGGACAGCCGACTATCTGAAAGCTAAGATTTCCAGACAGCTGCTGAAGGTTGTTTTCAATGCATACAAATTCCAGGCCAAAACCCATACAGAATTTCCCATTACCTACACATGGCTATATGTACAATCTATTACTTATCTACTAATCAATCTGATATTTTTTCATTTACATTTGTAAGTTACTCCAGACTTTGAACACTGCAGGAAGCAAATACAGAACTGCTTTAATTTTACCCACACTCTTCAGTCCAAATGAGCACAATAACACTTTACACCACTTATAGAAAAACGTCAGATCCTGCTAAATTGCAGGCTAAAATTACCTTTATGATACAGGATAAATTCATCCAACCCTGCATCAAACTCTGTTGTTCTCACTCCACTAATAGTGTCAGCGTTGCTGCACAAGTTCTGCTTAAGGAACCTCTGTTTTGGGGGAGTTGGTTTGACCCTTGCAAGAATATTACCAAACATACCAAGCTATCCTGCCTAATGACCCCTTCTAGAGTTCTCATGTTGTTTAAAAGAGAGAGGGCACACATGCTAAAACTCAAAACAACATTTCTTTATTTTTCCTGGGAGCAAGAGTCTGATTGCCTACTAATGCTGTGAGTAATGCACATGCCCACATTTATTCAAACAGGAAGGGTCTCTAAAGCAGTTTCCTCCTGAGCAGGAGTGGAAGATAAGAGGCAGGGACACACGAAGCATCTGATTCTTCTTTTCCAAGAAGATTTTGGATAACAATCAGACTTCTTTCAGAAATGTTTAGCTCACCTCTGAAACTACATAAGAAATTTTGGAGAGTATTTCTAGTACTTTCTACATACTTCCTACAACTGATTGTGATTTAAATAGACAATTCAGCTGTGTCAAACTGCTTTAAAAATAAAGAAATAGAACAGTCAAATGAATGCATGAGACAGAAGTTTGGAATTTTTGGGAACTTCCAGGTACAAGAAAGACTGAATAAAGAGTTCAGTCCAGAAGCCAGAGCTGAGCTCATCTTGAAGGCAGAGGGATAAAATCTCATTTTATATGAACTGGATTACCATACATGCATAACAGAGCATGCGGGAAGGGACTCAGCACAACTAAAGACGATCAGTAGGTGAAAAACAAAGTGCAGTGAATAACTGCTTGTCCCCTCAGTTAACCACAGAAAAGAACACAAGTCATTGAGTCTGCACTCCTGTAACGGAGAGGATAATTTGCATTGCAATTCTTAAATGTTACAGATTATTTAATGGAATATTTAGAAACTTCACTTTTGCCAAGCAAAACATTACGGTGGAATTGTGTTTTAAAGGAATGACCAAACAGTGGACACAAGGTCACCTGAAACTGTTTGTATCATTTGGTACAAGCCTGAGGAAAAGAACCCCACTAGTATTTATTATAGCAGAAGGATGTGTGGGGGTCATGCTTTATACTGAGAAGTCAGGGCACAGTCCTCAGGTCCCCAGTCAGAAATGAGACATGCAGGAACAAAGAACATATAGCAACAGCAAAGACTCACATCCATCTGGACCCAGTAAAAGTTGCACAGTTGAAATTACACTGTTTAAAGTCAGAAGCCTTCTGTCTGACAGTGCTGAGGAGGGAAAATTAACCCACCTTCTGGAGGTACTGCAGACCCTTGAGCCACCTGCATCCTTTTTAAGTGTCCTACATCACCTCCCTCAAAAAAAACCAAAACCAAAATCCTCTCACTCACCTAGCAGTGATATCCAGCAACACAAATGCACAAGAAGCTAAAAAATCCTGTTAAAGGACATAAAGAAATACTTCCAAAAGATGAAATGAGGGAAAGCAGGGTGAACTCAAAGTTTGAAGTACAACATTCATTCCAGAGAGATCTGAAGTGTTTGACATCAAATTCTTCTTTTGGTTCTTGACTTCTCGAGCAACTTATTTTAATCCTAAAAAGTGTAAATGATCCTAAAGGTTTCAAGTAAATACTAAGCATTTTAAAGAAAATAATCTTAAAGAACATGTGATCAAACAGGACTTCTAGGATTGCTCAGATTACTGTGTATTTTGTAATGATCATTTATTTTTCTAAGAACTAAAATATTAAGATGTTCCTGATGTGTTTTTTCACAAAAATCACATGCAGGGATATGTGTGTGTCTATAGTTCCACTTTAAATTAATGAAACAATATGGACTTAAATCTGTAAATTCAGAATACTCTATATGCAAAGACTACAAATTGTGAATTATTTGAATGTCATTATCTCACCAATATAACAAATGAAAAAGTTATATTTTCTTAAATAATGTAGGAAACATTTTTGTGATGCATGTTTCAACCTTAATTTTGAGAAGTCATGAAATGCCGTTAAATCCCAAGTATTTTCTCAAAATATATTAAATTCAATATACTATATATGTTTGAGGTAAATAATATATATTTAGATATATGAAAACAATATACTCATATTTAAATAATGCAATTCTAAAGGACCAGAACAGACTCCTGATCCATTTTAAGTCATACAATACAACTGAATTCAAGGTTAACAGCAATTTTATCCTAAATTGTGTTTGCTGCCAGCAAGTCCTAGTTTCCCTGTATTTACTACAGGGTGCCACACTGAAGATATATCACAATATAAAATAGATGTTAACAAATAGAAAAAGCCAAAAAACAAGACAGCTAACATAAAATGGGAAAACCCACAGACAACAACAGACATTAACTTGACAATCAGTCCACATGCCTGCAATATAACTGTCCCATAACTAATCCATCAGGACTCACTGATTCAAGAAAAAGCCTTGAGAAGAGAGGCCAGACAGTACCATCACCAGTATAAGTTGCTTGCTCACAACTAGGGCTTCCAGACAGCAGAGGCTCTTTTTCCTCGTTGGAAAAACCAACCAACAAAATAAATCTCTAACATAGCTGGGTATTTCTCACCACATTTTTTCAAGGGTTGGAGACCTTTATGCAGCTTAACCCACCTGCTGTAAATGATGATCACAGATTCTGGGAGAGGAAACTCATGGGTATAAACCTAAAGAAGCTGAATGTATCCTATTCTTACTTGATTAAATATTCCAGAAGAATATTCAAAGGCTAAAACTGAAATTATTATCTACTCCCTAATGATCGAAAATGCTTTGGAAGGAATTCAAAGCGAGGGGAGGGGGAAAGGAAAAAAAAAGAGGTTACCATAATCCAGGAGTGTTTTACACCTCCCTTATTCAAGAAAAATGGAAAGTCAGAAAACATTCAGCAATTTGACTTTGTCTCACTCTGTTCATGCTAGGCTGTGCTGAATGGCTTGTGGGTTTTTTAAAGATTTCTGCAAACTTAAGGTTCAGGCGGGTTGGGTGCAACTCAGGAACACAGATCACATTGCAGTTTATGATTCAAAAGCTCTTGACAAAATGGGTATATCTGTTTCTACAAATTCTAAAAACCCTGAGCTTGACACAGGCAAGATCTATCAAAGAGTAACATTTTTCATACTTTTCCTTCAGGTGAGGAAGGGCTTTTGACTACATCCCACCTCACTGCTCAGCCTTTGTTTTGTGTCAAAAGACACAGAGAGCCCACAGTCATTGCTAGCACATCTATATTGATCAGACTGGGGGATCTGTGCTGATGTCTCAGCAGCGATTATACTACAGCCCTGTGTGCCAATGAACTACTCTCCCCACTAAGCAAGTGCAATTTCTTTCCTTCACTGCAACTGCTGCAGCAATGTACACCAGCAGTAACACACTGCTGAAGACACTGCAGGGAGTAATGTAGCAAAATGTCTTACATGGATGTGGATAATACGGATTTGCTGAGCCCACAGAGCTGGTCTCTGAGCTATCATCTATAAGCCCCTGTAACAAGTTTCTTCATTCTCCCTTCACTGAGGTACAACTAATTCCTGAATTTGTTGACTGAAAGTGCTTTACACCTGAGTTTTTGTTTTTCTAAAACCAGAAGGAATAAAAGCAATGTGAGACCTAAAACTGCATTAATTAACCTAAGTCCCATGCACGAAGTCAAAGCTTTTGTACATTTGGTCACTTTTTTTAATTCATGCATTAGCCAGCTGGGATGGCAGTATTTTAATGCCCTTGAAGCTGAAACATATTTTTCACTCAAAATTTTTAAAGCTGTCACATATTTGAAATATAACTCAGCCTTGGTCAATCCATTTTGTCTTCCTCCCCACCCAGTTGGGGGGCAGGGCTCCGGGCAGCATCTGCCTCCAGCAGCTCTGTGCTCCCCCTCTCCTTGGCTCATCAACACCCAAGAGCAGCCAGCGTCCTTCTGACTGAGGCTCCAGACCAGGGGCTTCTAATCCTAACCTATCACACTGCAATATCATTTCAACAGGCAAACTATTGCACAGAAATATTTTAAATGAAGGCATTTTAAAGAGGGAGGGCAAAAAAAATCACTAAAGTTTGCATTTAATGAAAATATTTCAACAAGTGAAGCATAACAATGCAATATTAGGTCTAATATTGGTGACATCTCAAAAATCTTGTTATAAACTAGAGAGCAGGTTTTATTTGAACTTTTTTGCCCTTACATTAGATTTCTTTTTTAGAATTAATTTATTTTCTTGTGATTCTCATTATGTTTTTTATTGCATTCATGGAATAGTGCAGCATTTCTCTAACTAATTTAACACCTGTAAATTCCCACAGCTGCTAATGAAAGACTGTGTAGACTACCAGATAAATTCCTAATTCATATTTCAAAGGTTGTGAGTTCAAATCCTATTAAGGTTGTACTTATTAATGTTTCTATTAACTCTTTTCCATCTCTGAAGTTACAGATTGAATTAATACTGTCAGTTTTTGAAAGGAAGGAAAACACATCTGCTCCAAAATGTCACACAAAGTGGGGATGGGGAAGGAGAAGGAAACAAACTTAGGACAATAGAGATGCAATCTCTATGCTTTTTAAAGGGATGAAATTCTTGCAATTAAAATGAAAAGCAATGAACTACACATTGTGAATCCTTCAAGAAACATTGAATATTCAGTTTTTCCATATAGTGCAACTACACTGACTACAAGCTTTGGCTTCCATTCCTGTCTTTCTAACATACTTTTCTTTATATTTATTGTTTATCTCCCACCACCTCAGTTTATTCATCTCTAAATGGATGCAATGCTGACTGACCTCTTAGTTAAGTAATCCTTAATCCTTCGGACATCCATAATTACTTCCATTAGAATTTTAAAGCCAATAAATTAAATGCATCTCCAACGGGATTTTGTCAGATTTAATTCATTAGTTATGAGAGTCTTAATGGAACAGCTATAGATGTTCAAAGGATTAATTATAGCTAAAAAACAAGCACTTAGAAAACTATTTAGCTATATCAAAAAATAATATATCACTGGAAATAACCCTGCCCAAAGAGACCAAGAGCCAAGCAGCCTCAAATATTGCCCATGACTGACATAACTTTAAATGCACCAGCATTCTGGAACAGTGCTCTAATTTATGCTGCTACAGATCTACATCTGCTATCAGAAAACATTATGCAAAAGGTTTGAGCTTGTGGGTTTTTTAAAATATATTGTTTTGCATATTAGATAACATCGGAGAAGCTGTATTTTGTGCAGCCATTAAAGAAAAAGACTGGTGTACAAATACAAAACACTTGATTAGCAACCAGTACACAAAATTCCCTTCTCATTTCTTGAGTGGTAATTGCTTTTTTCAAAACCACATAATTTCCTCAGACTAACATCCTATTCTCCACCTGTATTTTCAATTTACAAGTATTCACTGTACTCTAATGTTGACCTTCAAGTCATAAGACTAAAAAAAGTTTAGTTTAGTTTAGTTTGCTTCTCAATCTATTGCTATTTAACAGATAGCGTTTTTTTCCGATTATGAGCAACATTCTATTGAAATTTAAAAGAATTCATTTGGAGCCACAAGTCTATATCTACAATATACATGGGTTCAAAAATCCCACCAGAAAAAAAACAGAAAAAAAACCAAAACAAAACAAAACAAAAGACAAAAAAAAAAAAAAAAAAAAAAAAAAAAAAAAAAAAAAAAAAAAACCAGGAAATTTTGAGCCAATCTGAATAATTAGTTTTATCTGTTTGAGAAAAAGTGAATATATATGTATTAGAAACACTGTTCTGATAATTTAAAATTAAATTGTTCTCTTACTTGGCTTTCTCCAAACCAGTGTAAAACTCCTCAGACACATTGGGCTCCAGTTCCCTGGTAAAAATACCTATTTTTCCCACATATACCATGATAGCAGGCATCACCAAAACTCCCAAGGTGTGCAGTCTCTGGTGGAAAGGCTTGTGAGCACTACCCCATAACTGACAGAAAGCTCTTGTCCTGATTCACAAGAGTCACTGCATAAGGGCAGAAACTTCTTTCATCAATTTGAGCACTGCTTTACACTCTGCCTCATGTTTGGGCCACAGTTATACTCTTAGCCAAATGACAGATGCAGACTCTAGCTTCCCTGACAGAATTTGCTTTCAAAAAGACTGACTGACAAGTTCCTATTTGTTCTTTTTCTGGGGAGAAAATGGTATTTTCATATATATAACTGAGGGTCATGCTCTTGGTATTTTCAGAGCTCTAAAAGCTCCAGAGACATAAGGGGGAGAGAGCTGAATTCCCTACCGTTGTTCACAAACTCCATCACTAGGAGAAAGAAGATTGAGACCTTGATGTAAGCTGTCAAGATTTATACCAAGGGGGGCTGTCTTCAGAAGAAGGCTGTGGATAAATAAAAGCCAGATAACACACTCTTCAGACAAAGCTTTACAATGAGGGTGCATGGGCTGAGGAGCCCCATCAATAGTATTTCTGCAACACAACCTGCCAAGAAAACTAGAGAGGCTCTGAAAAATGAGTGAACAGGGAATGGGAGAGTTTATTTATCCATATGGAAACAACATTCAGACAGCTTCTAGTAACATGCAAGATGTAGTAATGTACTTGAGAGGAAATAATTTTAAAATATATTGTCTCCAAATTCTTATGATTCATACTAGCTTATACAATCCTTCGGGCCAAATACCACAGTCCCTCCTCAACTCTCATTCGAGCAAAATCTGCTCAAAATCAATAGGAGTTTGCTTATATAAGGAAAAAAAGTGAAAACTAAGGATAAAATATGGATATGATTCATGGTACACGTGAAAATTATTTTGGTTGTTCAAACATGCAGAGTATAAATCACAATAAAAAGATGCTGTACCACTCATGACCTAGTTTTCAGAATCTGTACACAGTAATGGAACTGAATATAAACTTCAGCACACAAGAAAAGCCAAAATCTATCACCTGGCTGACAGTTTTACCTTCAGAATGTCGTGGTCTGTTCAGAAACTGTCAGCCCCCTACATTGCACAAGCTTTCTTGTTCACACAATTATGAATATTGTTCACAAAATATGAATATTTTGAGAAAAGACTACATGCTATTAGGATGGAAAACGTTCCACTTTTCTTACGGTGCCTCTATGCAAAAATAGCACTTATAAATTTTTTTATTTTACCTTCTAATAACACAATCTGGGATTTATTTTGGAAGATTTGACTGCTTCAGAATAATTTATCTCTCACAAAAAACATTACCATGACAAATATTTAGCTATTATGTAGGTCATGTTTAATTCATTTTACTAAATAAAAATGTTATTAGTACAGACACTTATGAAAACAAGTAGGATTGTCTTATTATTTGAAATTATTTAGTGAAATTTTACAAACATGAAATGGACAAAAATTTCACAATGCATGTATGTATGATATGTAAATGAAAAGACAAATTATTATTTATTATTATTTTCTTCCCTTTTTTAAAAGGAGGCAGAAAACTCTGCTTATTATCAAAGACATTGATGCAGCTTCTAGGGTTTGCCACATTTAATCATTTTGTTGTGAAAGAGTGAGCCAATGGTCTCCAGATTTCAGCCAGTCCTACACTTCTCTCATTAAATTTTCCAATTTTTTATTCATTGTAACTTATTACTCTCACTGTTACCAAGTTCTTGCTTTAGACTATGAAATGCATGTATACATGCATTATACAATAAAGCAAAGCTGCCTAAATTTTAGTAGTATGTGTACAATTTCTTTCACTCTTCAGTTATACCCTTTTATTTTGTATTCATGCTCTTCACTCCATCATCATTTTCTGCTCAGACACACCATTGCAAACCCCTCCCCACCCAACCACTTCCATGCTTTTAATTTTCTTATGCTCTCAGTTTCTCCTACCAGGTCTTTCTTTCAATCTGTTTCATGATACTTAAGGCTCTCCTTCCCCCTCTCTTCTCCCATCTTTTTCTTCTCTACTTTTTATTCCTAATAGTCTTTAGATCTCCATCACTTGCATTCAACATGACACATTTAGGAATTTACCTCTTCTCTCCTCCTTATCTTTCTGTCAAAATACCTGTTCTCTCCCCTGCTGTAAAATTTCTCCGGGATGTTTTGCGAAGCCAAAGCATGATTTCTCATCAGCCTCTTTACTGTCATGTTAGCACATTGCTTCCTCCCCAGTGTGGCAGAACAGGCTGTGTGTGCACGATGGGGTGTGTATTGCAGCAGATTGCAAGGCTGGGGGTGTTAAAATGCATCAATGTGTGTGTGTGTATGTGCATGCTCATATATGTGTGCTCACGTATAGGTGCCAGTTGCCAGCTATACTCCTAGACCCTGTGAATGACTGCAACTAGAACCTGACCATTATTAAATTCCACTTCTAAGTCATGCTATAAAAATATTTTGCCTTAAGCAAATTAAAGCAGGTGCAGAAGCTTAATACGAAATAGGAAATGCTTCCACCTTATTAACTTTGAATCTTTTAGAGAGTTTGAACCAAACTAGAATGTGTGGACAGTGCAAGTGAGAGGATGATTATATTTTTAAGTGTAAAATAAAAAGCTAGAATTGCTGAGTCTCACAATATGATATCCAAAGGAACGAGGGAGCTGCTACTGGACTGCAGAGAGCAGAGAAGTAGCTCTCTGCAGATATGGGGCTGCCAAGAGCACAGGGAACAGGAATCCATGGGAATGATGCAGACTCTGGATAAGAGAGAAAGGAAAAAGAGGTCCAGCTGAGGCAAGGGCAAGCATGCAAACATTGAAATCACCTGAACCTGAATAAATTTCTAAACTGAAGAGCCCCATGGGTACATGTTCTCTTTAGAAAAACAAAATGTGTTTTAAATATTTAACTCTTTCCTGGAACCAAAAACTGAGATATGAGCACATGTGTAGAATTTAATTGGATATTTCTAATACACACAAAAAAAATGTTTGTTTCCTGAAGTTAACTGTAATGAGACAGGAATCTCATGTGTCATTTTATAGATTCCTGAAGCTCCTTTAGAAATTTCAAACAACACTCAAGCTACCTCATTTCTACAAAATTACTGACAGATCTGTTTTTAAGAAGGCAATCTTTCGATGTAATTTCTTCACAGTGAAGCCCCGCAACTGAGGACGCTCTGCCTGCTGCTAACCTCTCTCCTCCAAATTTTGCTGTTGCCTCTATTTCCTTGCACACCTGCTGTTTTGCAGCACAGTCTGGTAACCCAAAGGTCACACTAATCTGCATTTATCCAGCCAACTGATTGCATCTGGCTGACCAATAAGGGAGGGACCTGATTGATACCGCACCTCTTAAAGAAGTACCTGGATGGTTCTCTGCACTCTCTGTATAAGAAGCAGCACTTCCATTCATTAAAAACAAAAAGGATGCAGAAAAATCCTTAAAAAGAAAATCATATCTAAACCCAGTAGTACACTGCTAACTACCTACAATGTCTCACGCTGAATTGTCATCCTCCTTCAGCTCCACAGTCACATAATTGTTATTACATTTTCATCAATACCTCATTTACCTTGAAAATAATGCAGTCTCTGTCCACCTTTAGATAGGATTTTTTTTTTATTTCTTATCCACCTTTGTTGCAATAATGAAATATCTCTAGAATTAATATTAGATATGTTTCTTTTTTGAAATGCCATCCTTACACAGAGCACCCTGACAACCAGAGACAGAAAAAGAATAACTCTCCAGAAGTCACATTTCTCAATCAGCACAAGCTTACAATTTTAACAGTGCCATCAGTCAGATGGACATAGAAGTGATTGTGTATTTCATAAGGTTTTAGAACTACTGTCACCCAGGAGTTATGTGTCACATCCATAGAAGAAAACTACTGGAAATATAAATTTTCCTTCTGTCTTCTGTAATATATTTACTAACTCTGTTGAGCAGCATATAATGAAGAGACTTGTGACTAACAGAACACTAACATGTTCAGTATGTGGAAAAATCAGCCACAAAAGTGTATTTTTGTCATTTTCAGAAGTGAGGGGACATCTAACTTCACCTGCCAGTTGTGCCTGTTTTGTCAGATCTGAACAGAACAGTTCAGGCCGCTCAAATGGGCTTCCTTATTTCTTCAAGCCATCAGCAATGTGTCACAGTTCAAGCAGATGCAAAGGACACAGTGCAAGAAGCACACGCTGCAGGAATTGCAATCACTCGGTGATGTCCCTGCCATGGCCACTAGAAACTGTGGTGGCTCAAGGCCAGACAGCTGGTACCTGTAAAAGGTGAAAACATCACATCAACTACTCCCATGTACTGGGCGAAATGAGTCTTGTCATCTTGATACGTTTATCCACTGTATGCATTCTGCAAGTTACTGCTACCAAGAGATGAGTGGCTATGAACACTCCACAAAATGCAGGAGTCAATATAAATAGTGGTTAATGACCATCTTGGATGACAGTTGTTACGATTTTGGTGGAGGTCTTGGCCCTTTCTGAAACTTCTCTTGCACATTTTGGGATTTCTGCCCTAAGTACTGTGAATAGTAGGTAGAAAATGGCAGAATTTCTGGAGACAGCAACAGAACACTCTGCTTTACATGATGAAATTTCTACATCATTCCTCTCTGTACAGAACTTTGACCATAGTGCATTAACCCATGACTTGTCTCTATGATGATCAGTGTCTACCCCCTTCACACACATTACTTAGACTATACTGAGTAAATTGCAGGACTATACACTGTAACATACAATCACGTCAAAATTAGTATTAAAAAAGCCCTTTTTCTAGAAATAATTAATGGAAATAATACAACAGAAGAACTTTACCTATAAAATGTTTCAAGTAGTGAAGATCCCTTGTGTTTTGCTTATCAGAGGAGTCATATTAAATGGTGAATGGTGAAAATTTCTTTATTTCATACTTACGAAGTATCAAAAACATATATTTTCTCCTGAAATCAATGTTTGGATTGCCTGCAGGAAAAAATATTCTGTGTGCCCAATGCAGTTCTTTACAGTTGCCCGCAGAGAATGAGACGTTGACTTTCTTTTTGTTAATGGAAGTGAAGGAAGGGGTTTTTCCTTCATCTTGTTCTTACCTAACTTATTGCCATTAACCTTGCAGATAATAAGTCTTCCATCTTCTTCTCTAATGATAGAAATGAAATAAACTCAAGCCACTTCAGCACTGCTTTGAAACTCTCCCTTCTGATGTGTCATCAAAGCAGTCCTGAACAGGCTTTAAAATGAGATGGTTAAATGAGCTGCAGTTCTGTCACGCTCCCTCCTCCCACCTGTTGAATCCCATGACCTAGAAGTGAAGAAGCCACCTGCATCCCTCCTGCCAGCTCAGACTGCTCCATGTGATTACTGCAGCTGTACTCAGGATGCTACAGAGGGATGCAGAATCACAGAAAATATTACTGGGACAATAGCAATACTAAGTGAAATTCCAAAAAGAGAGCACTGTAAGTGGGGGGAAACCAACTGCTACCTGGACAGCCAGAACTACCTTCCTCAATGCACTCCACTGTAACTGACATACCACAGCTACAGTCTCTACCTGGTAGAGTTTCATTTTATTAAACTATCACTGTTCCTAAATTCAGCCAGAATGATCCCAGATCTGTAATTTTTCTTCCACTCAAAAGCATACTGCTGTTTTGGAAAACATCCCAGTCTCCAAGAAGATTATGAGAAATATCACTCCATTAATACTGTTCCTTAGGAGTTAATTTCATCTCTATGTAAGCCTATAAAAGGGTTCTTACACGGAGAGCAATAGAGTTGAACTAAAGCTGTGCAAAATGTACAAAGAGCCACATGAAACTATATAAAACTCACCAGGTCTAAGGAGTGCACTAATAATTTGAACCAGCAGGGCTTTGCTCTAAATTTTACTGAGCCAGAAAACCTTTCATTAAAATCAGAAACGTAATTTTGGTCACTATCTTGAATTGTACACATTTCTGGAAGCTAATTATTTCTCTTTTTCCTCCCCTTCTCCCCCTTCCAGGATGAATGCTGTGACTGTTACACAAAGCCAAGGGTATAAGTTTCATGGTTAGACTTCTGGAAGGCTAATTGGCTCCATGTGACCAACATGAAACCTGCTACAGCTAAGCAGAGAGCCTCTCTGTACCTGACTTACATAATTCCGAATTCCAAACAGTAAGAATTCTAAAAGAAACTCTTTTAAACACGAGCACACTGAGTTGCTGCCTCCTGCTGCAACTGACCTCAACGAGCACATCAGTCCTGTGCTTCCGAGGGGCAGCTCTGGATTTCAACCCCTCTGGAAAAGCCATCATGCTCTTACAAATCTCTACTAGTTTCCACACAAAGTTTCTCTACTTGTTTGTGTCACTCACCAGGGAGAAGGAAGCGAATCAGTGTTAACTCTTTACCTGGGCTTTTCTAAAAAAAGGATTACTAGAATAGGGATTCAAATTTGAAGCATATAGTATTCCTTGGATGACTGAGCCACTGCTGCATTCATGTCTCAAGTCTACACTAAACCCAATGGCAGTGAGCTAGGAAATGCTGGTTTGTTTGTTAACTCTTTTGTTAATAACTCTATCTAAATGTGTTTAAGTATAACATATACTCTGTACTCTCCTGATCCCACATGGAGTAGGAGCAACTTAACACCCAAAAACATTTACAGGTATGCAAATTCCAGATCCACACATTCTGTGGGATAAAAATAATTTGGATGCACAATTTTTGGGATGGAACTAGTGCTTCATCAGTCTTTAATATATATGTCTGGTTTCTATAGCACTTACAAGACCAGAGGTATAAAATAACAGCAGTAGCAGAAGCAACTTCGTATATATAATAAATAAAAGTGGAAATTTCTCCTTAGGAAGAGAATTTTCACAGAAACAGTAACCAGACCAGATAAAGCATGAATGTCAGGGGCTGAGCTTGGCATATTGACAATACTGTAATTCTTATTTAAGTTGTCACAGCTGAAATTGTAAGATTTGTTCTGTTTAAGTATGATGAACTAAAAATTTTGATAATAATTGAGCCTTTTAGACAAAACAGGATCAAAGATTTGAAAATACTAGGATTTATTTTAGTGATTAAAAATTAAGATATCATTGAATTTGATGAGGGCAATCAGAGCAAAAATATGCAAGACCTGAAAGAAAAGAGACATTAAAATTTAGTAAGAACTGGATGACCTTAATAAGTCAAGTAGCAAGAGAAGTGAAATTGGATAATAAGATGTTATCAAACTAAAAGCATGGAAAAATAATAATTAAAAATGACCATAACCAACAGATGACCCTTGGTAAAGCCAAACAAGCATGCTGTGCTGCAAAGCTGTGGTGAGATATACTTTCAATATTCGTGTATCAGAGTAAGCTTTGCTTAAAAAAAAATTAGAAAGTTTGTTGGCAAATACAAATAATGACCTTTATTGATCACAGCCTAACAGTAGATACAGAGCATTCTGTCTTGCTTCCTGAATATTTGGAAGTAGCTGACATTAGAATTTACTTCGCTTATCTTAAGGATAGAACAGTCAGCATCTGTTTAAAAGCACAAAACTGTACTAGTAAACAGTTTGTGTTCAAAAAAAAACCCCAACCACACTGTACTGTGAAAATGACCCTGAGATCCACCAATGAGGAATACATAATTATGGAGAGTAATTAAATTCTCATCTTTGTTGGCATTTGGAAGTGACTTTTCCACCACAGATATCAAAAACACTGAACTAACTTAATTTTTGGTCATTGCCAGTGTTTATTTTTTTCTTTTTTTTTTTAAATGAAGTCTTCCTTTAACCAGAACAGCTGCTTGTGGTCACCTTCTGAAACTAGATGTTGTTCCTTTATTTTTAATGAGACATCAAAAAACAACGTTGAGAACCAGGCCAAACAGCATATGGGTTAATCATCATTATTTCTACCCCTTCACCATGCAGAAGTAAAATTTTGCTGTAAATCACTGAAAACTAAACTCCACGATGTCTTCTTTCCCTCTACCCACATTTTCATTTCAAGCATCAGCTCACAAAAACATTCTGCAGGGTGGGGAAAAAAAAATCAACTTTTCCCAGAGCTTTTTTTTTTCCAGTTGATTGCTACGTCTTGGCACCAATTATAAGCAACTGCTTCACAGCTGAACCAAAGCAGCACAGTCAGCAAAATCACAGCCTCTCCATTCACAGGCAATCAGAGAGACTCGATGCAAAGGAGCAAAGGTGAGCCAGACACCAGCCTAACAGGCCAAGGAGGAATATGGCCCTTGTTCTGCTCAGCCCAGGCAGCCTGGTTGGTCAGAGTGAAAATCTCTGGTAAACAATTTCACTGCCTGTCTGATAAAGAACTGCAAACTCAGTAGGAAGCACAAAACTGCTGGGACAAGATGGACTACACATCCTGCCACTAAAGGCAGTGTTAAAAATAAAGCGTATAATGAACTCACTGCCCAGCTGGAGTGAGGCATCTCTGGTCATTGGTCAATACTGACTGAGGTAACAGAAAACAAAGACTATATTCAATGCCTCTTCTTAATGACTAGAGACATCAAACAGCTGTCTATACAAGCAACCTTGTGGGAATTCACAGTCTGCTTCAGTATCATGCTTCACACCTTGATTACTGACTCTGGTTCTTGATCCTGCTTCCTACCTGCTGAGCTGTGGTTCTTTATTCTGTCCTCCCTGTGCTACAGCTTGTCACTGGCTGGCCTTCTTGGCCAAATCCAGCACTGCCCACTGGCCACTGCCTTGCTCCTTGGAGTCCTTGGCAGTCCGCCTCAGACCAAAACAAATCCCTCAACCCTGAAATGATGCATTATTTAATTGCTGTGTGTCCTCAGTCATGATCCCGGAGTTGATTTGTTAGTCTGTCATCAGCCTGGTCTATCTCAGAAGGACAGCCATCTTACCCAGGTGATGTAGGGTGTGGTTCTTCAGCTCAGAATTTCTTTGAACTCCACTAGAAGTCAGCACAACAGTATGGGGGGGTCTCTTCACATCTCTGCTCTTTGCCAGCTTTAGCAGAAAAGTCAGCTTGATTAGGTTTAACTCAGTCTTCTGGTGAGTGGTCGGTCATGCATGGTCATGTTTAACTAATAAGTACCAAAGAAGGTGAACAAAGAAGCGTGATTATGCAGAACACAGAGAGCAGCTCTGATCACTTTGGTACCACACCCTGCAAGCTGTTGGCAAGTGCTATGGCTTTAGCAGTAATTTTGGATACAGTTGGGTGACTTTTTGATTGATCACTACAGAAATGCCTGGTTTTACCGTTAAGTAATTTCCCTGGCTGATCTAGCAATAGTATTCGTGGGTGCAGAAGTAGATTACATTAACCCAGCTCTCTGTATTCATAATGAAGTTCTATATGATCTGTCTTCACAAGAGTGAAAAACAGCAATCAGCACACCAAGACAGTTAGAGCACACGCATGAAATCTGCCAAGAGCAGCCAGCTTGCACAGTCAACAGTCAGAAGCTCAAGTGAGAAACCTCTCTGTTCCCACAGCAGCACAGGTCTCCTCCAAGCTGGCTCTGCAACAGTAATGCACAGGCTTGTTGAAAACACCTCATAAGTCTCTGAGGAAGGGATGGTTATCGGCCCTCAGCCCTAATGCTGCCCCACAGAGCTGCTAGGCTGAAGGGGAGAAGGAACTGACAGAGCAGAAAAAGAAATCACGGCCAGATGTGGGGTAAGTACTCACTTCTGGGGAGCAATACACCATACAACCAAGAAACTTTGAAACCATTTGTGAAAAAACAATAATCAGGGCACAGAAAGGATTTTATGAACAAGAAATCAATTCACTGTCAGCCAACTCAATCTACAGTACCACCAGCTGGATGAGTTGCCTGTCCTTGAGTGACCAAGGACCACGAGATCCTTTCTGGCATTAGGGCCAGCCCACTTTGCAATCTTTCATCTCTTGGTTAATAATGTTACTTTGTGGGTGCATATACAGGTCAGAAGTCCAATAGCTGGTGCAAGCCTTTGTTCTACTCAGTTTCCAATTATACATTGACCTAGCTGACTTTCCTTGCTTGCTCTGCTACATATAGTACCAGCTGTGAACTGCTGCAAATTATAGAACTCCTCCCACCCACCCACACACACAAGAAACCCCTTCTTCAGTTCCCTGCTTTACACTCCAGCAGACATAAAAGCCATCACACTACTCCCCCAGTTTACTTGTACATCATTTTCTTACATTCCTGCCCCAGAGTTAAGCAGGAAACTTACCAAGCCTATCAAAGACTTTTGTCCACTGACCAGATCCATGAACAGAAGTTCAGGGATGATGAGTAGGAAAAAGCAGAATTGAAGCACTGTGTCATGCAGGAAATCATGGTAGAGACTGATAATACTCTGGGAATCACACTTCCTTGCAAGAGTAGTCATTTGTAGAGGACACTCCTTCACCCTCTCTAAGGCAGCTGCATTAAATTATTGTAATTTTTTTTTGTTCTACAACTGATCATAAGAATTGCATTTGGAATTCTTTTTAAACATTCATATCATTTGACAAAGAAAATTCCCATTAATGCAGAAGTCATAAGCTCTACTGAAAGTGATGGTCTCTTTCACGGGTCCTCATTTTTCAAAAAACATGCAAAACTACATAACAACCAAACTAACAAACAGTATTTCATCACTTTTCATTCATTTTCAATAATTCATAGCTCTAATATTTACTCTATTACCTGTGCAGCATAAATATTAATGACATGCCACTACAAACTTTGAGTACTATCTGACTAGATCAACAACAGAGAACTCTTGCCCTTGGCCTAAAGACAAAATGATTGTCACTGTCATTAATAACAAAAGTGACAAAACCTTGTAAGTGCAATCAAGAAACATATTATTCTAGAGAAACAATTCACTACTTCCTAAATGCATTTCACAAAGGCTTGAGATGTGTTTTTAAAAAAATCAGAAAACCCACCCTGAAATTATTGTATTGCATGGAAGCTTTTGCAATCTTTTGACTGCATTGCAATGTTCCGAAAGCTCTATGGCTCATATTTAACAGGTTTTCCATTTTGCATGTTTAATGTTACAATGCACTAGTAAAAATGAAAGTTACGTCCCAGTTTCCCTGAATGATTAATTTCAACATCCTTTTAGAGGAAAGAAAATTTAACTCTTATTTAAGGGGTTAGAATGGAATCCACTGTGCTGTCAGACTACTCACCCATACAAATATAAATTAAACAGGGCCCTTTCCTCCAGTTCTCCCTGAATGCAAAGCAACACTCATTTATGATTTCATAGAATTAATCTACTCAAAACTTGGAAAATTCTGATGACACAAATCTCTTAACACATTGAAAAGGTTCTTGCACTTTACTAATGCTACTATTAGTAATAATGCTTTATCTAAACCCTCTTTAATGCACAAAAGTCTACTCAGTGCTGTTCAGCCACTTGATGAGCCAAGGTTAACATTCCCACTGTGCTGACAAAAAAAATAGGTAATGCAAGTAGGAATCTGCAACTCTGTGTTCTTTAAAGAGTCACAAGTATCCGGTGAGAGATTGTCACTGTCTACAGGCAAAGACAATCTGGACTCCTGGATTCTGAACTAATACTTATTCTATTTAGTACAGAGAGCTCCTCCCCTTTCCCCCCATACAATTTTCTCAGTTTACTTCAGGAAAAAAGTGGGCACTTATCTTTTTTTCTGCCCATTCCCTTGGGAAGCTATAAACCTTGAAATGCATTTCTGACATCTTGACTATTGACACTGTTAACTGGGGGCTGCCTGAGACAGGCAGAATCCTATCACCTCTCTCATCCACAGCCATCAGGAAGAACTCAAAAACCAAATCAGATATTTAGTAGCAGATGAGTGTAGTGTTTTGGCAACCTTCACCAGCCTTTGTTCTTCAATTCTGTTCAGCTTTCCTCTCCTGTGTTTGGCTTGCTGATCAAAACATGAGGGCTACACTACCCCTACTTTAGCATGCAAATGCAAAGACTGAAAGCAGCCCTCCTTTTTACGAGCACACATGCACTGTCTTAGTCAACAACCATACACATCCCTGGGAATATGAGATCTAAATTGGATTCCAAGGACAGGAGAGAGAAAATTAGTGGTATGTCATTTCCACCCATTCCAGCAGAGTTAGCCACAAGTTGTGGCATAAGCAATAAATTATATACTATGAAATTTCAAAGAACCACAGTCAATCAACATGAGATTTCAGTGTTTGTTTGTTTCTTTACTGGCCTTTATTTAATTACTACTCTGGGTATAAAACAATTTTCATTGATTGCTCAATCATATGGAGGCAGCATATCTGGACCTGCATCAGGTAGAGAAAGACATGTGCTCCAAACATGTACAGGGGAGCTCACTTTGAGCAGAGAGAAAGAGATAACCAGTGCCATCCTCTAACATCACTTAGCACACAGATTTAAAACCTAGCAATTCAGATGTGACCAAGAGGAACTACTTTACCACAAGGACAAGACTTTTCTCTTTACTTCCCTATAATTTATAAACCGTCCATAACAATGGTCCCTTCTGGTTCAGAGAACCCATCAGTAGCTCTCCCTGACATCCATCAAATCTACACAGAGTTATCTTCAGGGTCAGTGTTTGATAGCTTTTCTAATAATGTCAGTTCAACTCTAATCCTTTTTTTCACAAGGACTTCTTTTTTTGCTTTATGCAAACATTCTCTCTCTATTGCTAGTGTCTGCTTTTCCTCTCTTTAACAAAGAGGAAGTAGAATAGAACATTTCAATTTAAAGGGACCTAGAGTGATGATCTAGTCCCACTACCTGATCAATTCAAGGCTGACCAAAAATTAAAATATGGTAGTAAGGGCATTGTTCAATTGTCTCTTAGACACTGACAGGCTTAGTCCATCCACACCTCTCTAAAAATCCTGTTCCAGAGTTTGTCTACTCTCTCAGTAAAGAAACACTTCCTAATGTCCCATCTAAATCTTTCCTTGTGCAGATCTGAACCGTCCCCACACATCCCATCCCTGGACAGCAGGGACAAGAGATCCACTATGGGGAGAAGACAACAGCTTGGAACACGTGAAGAAAAACATTAGAAAGTGCAAGATGTAATCAACCATGGAGGAATAATACGATGTTTAGGTGCTTGGATCACATTCCTTCCCTCCTTTCCTGCCAAATGAAATTGAGGGAAAAGAGCAGAGCTCCCCAGCTGAACATACAGGTCCTGAGTCAAAGTTCATACTTAAAGAGAATGATATGCAAAAGAATTTCTATAGAAAAGCTGGAGAGTTAGTGTTACCTTAATCTTATCATAAAGCAGGATGAATTTTTCAATATCTTCTACAAAAGAGCCAATACATAGAGGCCTTAGCCTAGTTTACCATTTAGTGAATATCTGAATGAGTAAATATGAGGATTAGATCATTAGGAGAGGAATAAGGACAGTTTCCATTGAACCACCCAAGGCTATTTAATTATTTATAACCTCCTTGATTACTTGTGAGAGAGGTCAAATCACTTTTGTAACACATGATTTTTTTATATCATTTTTCAGCTGGCAAGGTAAATGATTATAGCTTTTTCCCTCTAGCTCCAGATGGGCTATAGTTGTTAATGTCTGTTATGTTAATAGAGTATGCAATATTAAGGAATATAAGATATTTATAACAAGTTATAACAGAGCTATGACCCAAACAAATCAGATATAAAATTTTAATGAATTGGTCCCTCAGTCTATTAATTCAGTTGTAGGGTAAAAAGCTAGCAAACATATTTTCTCTCTCAGGCACTACAACTGGAGAAAAACATTAGCCAGGGTCAAACTCTGTTGCACACTACTAAAAGAAAAGAGTATGTTTGAAAGTGAGATAGAGTTTAATTTCAGGAAGATTTCTTAGTAACATCACTAATTAGAAACAAAAAATAGAACTACATTTTCCACAAGTTGTTTCTTCATGTCATACAATGTTGACAACACACATATATAGAAACCAAGAATTTAAAAACCTAGAAAAGTTCCTTGATGGATTTATCATTATTTGTAAAGGAGTAATGTATGCACAATGACAATGTTTTCAGTTTCTTCCGGAAACCAAAGAATGCCTTTTTGCATATGGGCATACATGCATGTATAAAAACATGGGTTACTGATCCCAAGGAATATTGGGAAATATTCTTCACAAATTCCTCCATACTTTAAAAACTGCTTAGAAAGTACATCCTGGTTTTTTCTAGAAAAAATGCATTCAACCTCTGTAGAATTTTTCTACAACATTTTTATAAAGGTCTTCTAGAAAACACCTAAAGAAATTAATAGTGATTAAAAAATACATTATATAGATTGTACTGTAAACCCTAACTTATTTTCTGAATCAATCATTTAAGGGGAGTTTTGTCTGAGCTTTTTTAAGAGTTGAGTTGCTATCTTATGTCCAGGAATATGTAACAGTTACACAAAAATTCAGTTACGTAACAAATATCAGCCCAACTATGTGCCTTGCAGTTGTGTAAGTCTCCAACCCAGATGTTTCATGTTGCTCCTTTCTCTCCTTCACTTTTATATTCAAATTCCTCATTTCATCTTTACCTGACTCAATTACCCTTCAGGATAATCTGCCCATACTTATCTATATACCCAGTTAATTAATAGCACTGCCATTGCATTATGACTCTCAGAAATGTTACATTGGAAAGTGTTGGAGGTTATTTAATTACACAGCATTAACCACTCATTCCCGTGATAATTATATTCCTGCGCACCCCCATGCCCACATAAATAAACACAGAGAATTTAATTCTCTCTTTTCACTGGCCCTTGAACACAAACATCAGTGCTGCATAACTGAAATCAAACTGATCCTGATCTCTCCAGTTCAGCCACTGCAAGTGGTGTCACGACCACGTCACACCCAGGTGTGAGCACCTCACCTGCCACACCCTGGTGCTTCTGACACCACAGTGGTTCCAGGAGCAGCTCTCCATGGCTGCCAGGGCACAGCCTGTCTGCCACCCACCTCCAAGGCCTCTCCCAGACTCTTCAGCAGTGCAAAGTAAAAGCTGTGTGAGCAAAAGCTTACCCAGAGAGTTGTGCCTCAGTTTGCCTTGTTGTTTTGGGTGCTTTTTCACAGAAACTATGTTCATTATGCAGGCAACACCAGCAGAATGTCACATCCTGACCAAAATGGCTTTCACCTTTTCTTCATGATATTCTAGGAACACAGCACATTATACTTAATAGCCTAATATATTTGCTGTCCTTTGTGATTCTTGGCCGTCTCCAGGGTTTTAATTTTTTTTATGTTTCAACTGCCAAATAAACCATTAAAAGCTCCAATAAAAATGAATATTAATGTACTAATAATGCATACTCCTCTACACTACAGAATAACTTACTTTTACTACAGTTGTGCTTTGTATAGGTGCAATAAAAACAGCATCTTGGCATTTTATAGTCACATTCTTTCAATTATTTTAATACTATTAATTAAGTTTTAAGTTTACAAGTTAAATGTTGTTTACTTTGCTGCTTGCCAACCTGCAAATACAATATCATAACTGACAGTCAAGCTAGGTCATCTTTTGCCTCATGAACAACAGCCAACAGAAGCTGAATCTCTCAGCTCTCTGCTAAAAATGTGATCTGTGGAAATTCACAGAGCATTTCCCAGTTGGGAACATGATGCCAGAGATTTCTATTAGAGAAAACTAGAAAGGCGGGGGAAACCTCTAACATCTACTTTTTTACTTAGTCAAAAACGTATTAAATAGATACCATGCTTTACAAGATTTGGAAGCCTTTTGACTGCTTTCTGTGAAATAATTGCTTATTGATATCTCTGTGCTCCGTCTCCCACTTCTCTTCAAGTATTTCCTCAAGAACACAAAGGATCAATCCCCCAGTGTAATCAAGTTAAAATCTTCTGAGAAATACTTAGAAACAATCTCTCAGTCACTCAGCATGGAGAATGTTTTTTGGGGTGGAGGATAGATCTATCCTTATTTGTACCTCATAATGACAATTTATGAATTTTTTCCACCATAACATTTGGAAAAATATGAGAACAAGGGGGATTTCCAGCAAACAAATTTTGTCAGTCAAGCTTGTTGTCTGGATGCTCTGCCTCTAGCCACTACCTTGGTAAAAGTTTAATTCAGGATGCCAGGATCCAGACAGCTATGAAGAGATGAAAAGGGAAGAGAAAACCAGAAACTAAGGAACATGGCAGGGGTCTGGCTCATGTTTTAAAACCTGCTACAATACAAAGAAGGCCTCTGGAGAAGGTTCTGGCAGCAGCCACAACACAGACACATAACATGACCAGCAAGGAGAATATTGCCCTCTAGTCAGCACACTCTGTTCCGTGGCACACAGTACCAGGCTTAGAGCACCACACTTCACTCAGCCACTTCCACACAAAGAGGGAGCGGGCAGCCAAAAGTCACCCTTAAAATACTCAGTAGGAATGATGAAAATATGTTCCTCACGACAAAACCAGAGCACTTTGGCACACACTGGGGCTAAATTGATAATATCACACACCCCATGTTACATGTGGGAAATTTTAAAGTATCTTCTAAAATCAATTTGTCTCTAAAAAATACAATAGAATTCAAACCACTACCTATATTTCACAAACAGTTTACTGCAAACACAAATATTTTTTATCAGATTACACAGTTTATTCTTCACCACTCTGAGGCAAGACATTGAGAAGGGAAAAAATTAATTTTGTGAATGATGAAACAACAAAAACAACAACCAGTTGCATTAAAAATCTCATTAAAAAATGTATACTGTGATGAAGTAGCAGAAAGGGAAAACATGTGGATGACAATTTAATTTATCCACTGCTTTCTATCCATTAATCTCAGGCCTTTGAAATCTACTATGAAGTTCATCCCTGGACATTAAGTATTATAACAGTCATTTTGCTGAGAGGTAAACTGGGATAGAGAGGTATTTTTTATGTCTTAAGTCTCTAAAAAAAAGGAAAAAATACGTCAAGAAAAAAAAAAGCAGAATGAAATCAACAGCTTCTGTTCTCTCAGCTATACCACCACACTCTCCCTCAGCTTTATCTGAATGAAACAAAAAGGTATTTGAAATTGTCCTCACAAAATTACAAAATGATACATGCAGAGCTACTCCTGCCATCCCTTGTTCTCTTCCCAGTCATACAAGTACTAGACCTGCCACCACTGACTATAGAAAGGCTGCATGATCTGTACTGGTTTCAACAACCAGAAAATCTTCCCACTGAGAAGATCCTTCCAAATTACAATAACCTTTTTTCTTTTCTTTCTGGGTAAGTGCTACCAAAGAAAGCCAGTATACCCTCAGATCTGCAACCACCTCTGCATGACAGCACACACAAATACTTCTCATATGTAAAAGCAAATACCCACATGCACAAAGCTAAGTCACACTATAAACTCTACATAAAGAAATAAATATTTTTTGTTGTTATTATTATGTTAGTAAAACACTGAAGAACTTCAGGACTGTTCCTAATTCCTGAAGATTTAGTTCTCGGGGAACACAAACAAAAATGGGCAAGGAATTCTGTTTATATAAAATTTTCAATATAGGCATGCAAAGATTTCCAACCTCTTTTTGATAAAATTCTTCACATAACTAACAATTAAATGAAAACTAAATAAAATATTCCCACATTAGGCATGAAAACCTAGAAAAACACATCTACATTCTTACAAGCATTTAATAGACCAAACACTAGTCACTACTTCAGCAAGTGGAAAAAAGGAAATTGATGCACATGTACTAATCAGAAGCTGAGAGCCACAGTGGCTGCCCAGGAATGCCAAATCCCACAGCTGACACTGCCTTTTCTCCACCATCCCAAGCCAGGGATAACCCTGATCACTTGGCCTGTAAACCTCCCCTCTCTGTAACTGCTGTGGTATGGAGTACAGAGATAAAAATAAAATACCCTTTCCTTTTTCCTCCACTCAGCACTGCCACTCACATAACCAGGACCTGCTAGATTAAGTTTTAATCCTAATTATGAGCAAACAAACAGTCATAATCTCAAAAAGCAATTTTAACATATTAATACCTATTAGCTCAACAAAGTCCATTCTCTTTACTCAAAAAAAAAAAAAAAAAAAAAAAAAAAAAAAAAAAAAAAAAAACCACCAAGCTTAAGACTATGGGATTTCTTAACAGCTCTTTTCTTTCCACACTTTACAGGAAAAGAGTGCAATGCTATAGAATATTTAGTTTTAAAAAGCTGTTTTGTGGAAATATGGTAAAGAAATTCTACATTTAATCAGCAGGGAAAAGGATTTAGCAGCTGTATGGCACCTGTTTCAAATAACCATCATTTGCAGCAATACAACAGATTTTTTTTTATTTTACCTTGATAAAGTAATCCAACAGTGTTGAATTTTGGATTAAAGCATTACAGTTATAACTTTTTGTTCAGATATACAGAAGATGGTGAGGCTCATTTTCAGTTTTCTATGCACCAGAAAGAGAAGCAAATCACAGAAACATGGCCTTGCTTGTGTATAGTCCACTACAGTGCATGTATACAATGTGGCTCTTTGTATTTAGAGGTCATAATTAAGTTTTATGCACATGACAAATTTGCTAAAAAGCTGATTTTTTCTTTAAGAAAAACAGACACGTTTTCCTTCTGAGCAGGTTGCTTTGCTCATTTTTTATACAGACTTGCAGCCCATCATGAGGGTACTGTATGATTAAATACAAAGTGATAGTTCTCATTTCTCCTGTTTACAGTGACGATGCCATGTTTTAAAAAACAGTTGACTTGCACTTTACATCACTCTTTCATTAGCTCATCTTGCTCCTCTAGGTTACCCTAGCCATTTATCACCCTGAATTGCATGCAAAAATAGTCCTAAAGTCATCTGATTTTCTATCTTCTCATAATTTCCTAGCTTCCACCACAAAACATGGGAGTTATTCTTTTAACTATTAAGGGGACAGAAGGGGAGGGAAAACACAGGCTCAATTCTGGTTCTAACTAAATCTTTCACTCTTCTTACCCTGTAAGGGAACCATCAAATATTTTATAGACGTTGTACTTCCATCTGAAACTATTTCTGTGGCTTGTGTTAGCCCTGAAAAGGGTGAGCTCAGTGCTCTGAGCCTTGCTGGCCACTGGAGCTCTCCAAACCTCTCAACGGGGCAGCTGCTGGCAGAGTCAGACTGGAGAGCCCAGCCTCCTCTCTCAGGCACCCACAGCCACAGCATCATCTTCCTCATCAAACAAAACTAACCCTCTTGAAGCCCCTCTCCATCTTAATGAACAGTACTGAAAGAAAAGCTCCTTCCAATGGTCTGAGCTCTCTGAAAGCAGGTCATAAAACAATCCAACTGCCCACTGATGCCTCACTCCTCCCTTGCAGATGAGCTATTTGACACCTACCCTGTTAACCCATGTGATTGCACATTTCTTCAGAACTGGTTTTAGTTTTGAGATGCCCAGCCTTTTCCTCCTAAAGCCTGTCTTTACTAAAGGGGGTTTTTAATGTAATTTGTGCCAGGTGTTACAAAGGTAAAATATTTCAGGCAGCACCGTGACTGACATTAGGAAAATACTGAGCACATACACCATGGATTCCCATCAGGCTAGCTTGCAAGACACAGAACATGTTTGCAAAAATCAGCAATGTCTAACAGAAATAAAAATATCTTTTCCACCAGTGTTAATAAATGATGCATATTTCCTCTGTCAGCAAGCTGTATTTTCTCCTTTTAAACTTTTATAACATTCAAAAAGATATCTAAAATGTAACTCAAGTTAGAATAAATGATGGGCCAAGGAAAACAGTGACTATAGGCAATATGGTCACATGAAGCTCATCATGATGATGACTGCCTAAATGCAATATTTTAAAACGCAAGTGTTCTGTAACTGTTGCATATTTTTCACACTTTCAACAGCATACATTTTTAACGTGTTTAGCTATTCTGTAGGAATCAGAAAAATACAATTGAAGGTTATGGGATAAGTTAATTTGCATCAAAGTAACAAAAGATTTCTATAGATTTTGCATTGTCAGGTTTTTTCCAACAACACTATTCTAAATTTTTGGTAACATTACCAAAACCAAAACCACACACACAGGAGGGAATAAAGGATGGACCAGACTATCTTGGGCTAAGTTCATACAGCCTCTACCGATGCATTTATCAACTATATAGTGATCTTAATGGTGCCTACATTTGCTGAATTGTATTTCTCTTCCAAAGATATACACATTGAAATAAAAATGTATGAAATGTGTTTCTTGAGTTTTCAGACAGATATAACAGTTGCATTAATATTGACCATATTTAGAGGAAAAAACTCCACCAAAAAGTTATTTTTATTTGTTGCTCTTAAGGAAACTTGGAGTCAAGATCAAAGGGCACTTTGATTTGTTTGAAAGTTGTAAATGATCCATTTCCAGATTTTGTAAAGTTAGTGTGCAATCTGTGAATACTTGTGCCTTAATGGAGAAGGAAGGCTCTTCAGCATCACATGTCAATGCTGTAAACATGTAAATCTGGAAAATATTTTCAAAGCAGGCAGCCACGTGCAAAATTTACAGAACCTGTCATGAAAGAACTGCAGCTGCAGAAGTGCAAACTTCTCACTGCATCTTGAAGAATCCAGATGGGGAGATGTGAGGGGTTTTTTTCTACCATGGAGGGTTCCAGCTGGATTGAGTTGTTGGTGCCATCAATTTTTAAAGCAACACTTCACCAAATAATGAAACACTGATTATCCAATCACATACAACAGAACAGAGGAATCTCTTTAAAAATAAAAGAGAAAAAAAACCTGAAGCTAATTACACCAGTATGTGAAAGACTGTGGACTAATTTATGACCATTTTGCAACATGTCCAGATGTCACTGTGCCGAGACCACCGAAGTTACATTACATGAAACCAAAACCAAGAAAAAAGTAAGGAAGAACAACAGTTCAGAATTAAACAGCAATCCAGACATGCTATTGAAAAGCAAAAGGTACAAATCTGATATTTGAACTATTTAGATATACTATATATTCATATTGTATATGAGAATACATACAAATGTGTATGTATGAGATTATATAGAATATATACACACAAAAGTGCAGAATCACATTCACCTTACAAATCACATTCTATGGGATCCTTGGCGGAACAAAACTTTGAGCACCTCTTCAGCACTGTGCTTTCACCACTGCAGAGAAATGGGAGAGTCAAGTCATGTTCCTCCCTTCCCAACAATGAAGCCTCTGCCACCCACAGCACATCTGAGAGGACACCACAATGAACTGCTGCAATTAGACACAAAGGAGAATTCTGGAACAAGTGGAGAGGAATGATAAGCACATCCCACCCATTTTACTGCACACTGACTGCTCATCTTTTCCAGCTCATCTTCTTTGAAGATGCCAGGAAATAGAGACGGATATGCAGCAAAAATCTGTGTTGATGCTTACAGCATCATTATACCACACTACCCAGCAAAGCTCAGTGCAGTAGGAAGATTTGTGAATTAAGAGCTAATTCTCAGTTGAGATAAGCTATCACAGCCACAATGTTGTTTTACATAAGTAAGAATATTGTTCAAAAAACACCAAGCAGTCTTAAATAGAAATCACTATTAAACCACATACCTACAATTGTCACAGTTAAATCCATGACCTCCCTACAGTGATTCAGGAAAGGTTTGGTCTTTTAATTTAAGTTCATCCCTTGACACTGAAGCCAATTGTGGGAGATCATCTGTGCCAACCATCTTTTAAAATCTCCACAAAACTATGCAGCTTTTGCTTTCTATTTATACATACATTAAAAACTTCTTAGGATATATTTAAAAATGACATGTATAAACTACCAGATGGCACAGAAAACAATGACAATTTGATGAATACAGAAACCAACGCAACTATTTCTAACACCAGTAGTATGTAATATTTGTGATATGCAATATTTTGCTATAATAATATACACTATTTCAAAATGAAATCTGCACTTAAATGCCAATATCCTCTCCTTCTGGCTTCTCACTTTATGACACTAACATAGGATCTCATTCACCAAGCCAATTGAAATTTTAATAAAAGAAAGCTGGAGTTTCTAATAAACTCCCGCAGTGAGCGGATAATACTAAACATCTTTAGCAACATGCTGGTTTTTATTATTATTTTAGCTGTATATTAATATGCTAGTATTTGTAAACTCTCTAGTGTCACCAGATTTATTTCGAAAGGCTTCTCCGCATTATTCTTTTGTGAAAAGTGTGTGTGACAATGAAATAATAATTTCAGCAGGTCTTTACTATACAGATGTATAAACCAAAGAAGAAAATACATCTTACCTTTAAAAAGACACTTTCAGCATTACTTATTTGCCATTTGGGAAGACAGTATATTGAATTTGCTTGTTGAGGGTAAAATTTTAACAGGAAGAATGGCAGCGTTCACTGTGTGAAGATTCATTACCAATTTTGATACAGATAAGCACACATGCTTTGTCCTGCCTCAGTGCTGCATGCACAGCCAGGTGAAATGTGCACAGGATACATTGTCCAGGGCCCACAATTGCTCCCAGCCAGCAGTGGGCCAGGTACTTTAAAGAACAATTGCTTTAAGCATTTTTTCAGACCTCATCAGCTTTACTAGCAGCCCTACAAATGCGTCCACCCCCAGAGAGCACTGGAAGGCATCACAGCCCAAACCCAAGCTTTTTCTTTCCATCCTGGCAACAAAGAGCTTTTTCCTATGGGATCCAGGCTACTGGTGTGCTCTGTCTCCTTTCCTGTCCCAAAGGCTTCCAGGAGTTTAACGCCACTGGCATTAGTGGTTGCAAGAGACCCACTGATGCCTTTGAAATTGATCCCAAAATGGCTCTTTGTCCTCAGAGAACAGAGGGTAAGACATCTAGGAATCAAATTCTCTCCTCTTTTGAGCACAAAAGTATGTCTATAGTGCTTAATTCAAGCAGGTTTCCTCAAGTATTTGTGTGGCAAATCAATTAGCAGGACGTTTAACAACACATATATAAAACCTTGTACTAATTTTCATCGATATTAAATTTAGCTTTCAGATGCTGAAAACATACATATGCAACTTTCTTATCTCATTTCAGGATAATAGCTGTAATTTTCAATGCCAAAAAAAAAATTAGTTATTTGATTCCTAAACTGCCTGTACACTACCATTAATTCATTATCTCTTTCATTTTATTAGGTATGTTCTCAAACTCCACAGTGCACAAACATTAATTTGAACAGTCACCTACCCTTAAAATGCCAAAGTTTGTATTAATTTTGGCAACTTTAAATAAAAATACATTCATTGGCTTGTTAATGAAATGTATTCATATGAAAAAATTCCTCCCATACGCTGAAGCAGCTCATCATTAACATTCAAGGAATGTGAACACAGGCTTCGTAGAAAACCATTAAAATATAAGGCAGCTTTCAGCCTATTTTAAGAATTTCAGAGAAATTTTGCATTCTCTTTCCCATGATGCCATGGTGATGTCAGGCTGCATTTCAAATAAAATGACAATGAAATCATTTCAATTCCATGCAATGTGCAAAAAAAAAAAAAGTCATTTTTTTCTCTTGGCAAACTGAAGTCTGAAGTAATTAAGCACTGCTGTGTGGGTGGCAGCTTCTTCTCTGAAGTCAGCCTGAGATAATTACCATGTTAAAGTCAAAACATCATGTGCTGTGCTGATAGATAGATGGATGGAGAGATTGGGCATCTATTAAATGATCCATTTTGTTGTGCTCCCTGGGAAATGTGCCATTGATGCCAATTAAAAATATATATTCCAAGTGAGTATTTCTAAGTGACAAAACTTCTATTCAGTAGATTGAATTTACTATTTACTGATCACGAAGTACTTAAAGACATAAAAAATCTGGACAGATAAAAATCTAGGAGGAGAATTATATACTTTATGAAGTTTACAAACTGCTCATTACCTGATTGCAACAGTCACAAAATGTGCTCTATAACACCACTTTTAACTAAGATACTAAGCTATTTCCCTTTCAACATAAAATCCCTAAATAAGGTGAAAATACAACAGATAAAACTAAAGCCATCTAAGACCTCTAAATTCACATATATTCTATGGCATAAAAAAAAGTCTCTTTCAATGTTAATAATAAACTCTCTCTCAGCATATATTTATAATTAAATGTCTTCAAGTCTACATTTTTGGTGTCAGAAAATTAAATGGACCAAAACTAAGGCATACCAGCAATGATTAATCGGTGCTATTTGTTGAGATGCCTCACAGCAAGGCTTAGCATGATAAAAACACCAAAAGAATTCCATATGTAACAAGTTTTACACACTTATTACCAACACTGTCTTTAGTGCCCACTCCTGTCACTCCAGCAGTGAAATATTTCCACTATTAGGATGTGAAGGAAACGCTTCCTCTAAAATTTAAAGGGAGCAGTTTTTATGCACTGGATTTGGATTTCATTTGCAGTGACTTCGGAGCACATCCACCTGCACCAATACCAATTTAGGTGCTATTGGAACACATTCGTGTCATGCTTTAATAACCAAGGGCTAAAGGCAAGGGTTTGCTATCAGAAGCATTACAAAAAAAATTACTTTCCATTCTACCTACTCTGCAGGTTATGTTTGATCTCATTTAAGTGCTTTGAATAAGATTTACTCTTCACTGTTGCTATGATAAAGGTCACAGAACTGAAACTGTGTCTTTAAAATTAAGGATAGGAATTTCTCAGACTCTGAAGAAGGTTTTTTTCATATTCACCAAACATAAATTAATGTCATATGAAAAAACATGCACATTGATAATAAAATGCTAATAAGTTTTCTCAGAAAGAAATAAAAACAATCAATATTTTATCTCTAATATTAGATTTAGGTCTTCCTCGAAGCACCTTGCTCAAGGTACTAAGAGTCCACAGAGGCCAGCATTTGAGTAAGCCCAGTATTTGTGTTACTGTTGACAGAAAACTCTGACAGACAATCTTAAGACCCTTCTGTTTAACAGATTTAAGCTAAAATCCTAGGCTGAGTGAAGATTTAAAATTATCCTGAGAAAAGTTTAAGAATCTGTAAGGGCTCAGTCTCACAGCAACTATAATCCAAATATATGATTTGCAACAGCAGAATTTATTCAGAGTTTGCATTGTATTTTCAACAGACAATTTTCAATACCAGCATAATTCAATTTTTAACATGTGTATAAAACATGTGGCTTTCATCATACTAACATGCACATATCTTTCCCAGCTCTTAGGAGATATAAAGCACAATGGCACAGGGCTATGAGAATTAAAAAGAATCTACATGTTAAAAAAACAAAAGGGGAAAATGGTTCTTAAAATAGTATAACAGGGGGAACATCAACCCAGCCTCAGACTTATCAAAATTTATCTCAGTCTCCATAAACACAGCAGTCCTGACATCAGGCCTCTGGAAAATAATCCTGTACCACACTATAAATGCAAGCACAGATATTAATCAGTTCTTTTCAAAGCAATGGTACTAAAACAAGCTCAAACCCTGGTTTCACATCCCATCTACCTGTCTCCCAGCTGGGGCTACACAGGGACTGGGATGGTGGGAGACCAGGGAGTGCACAGACACTCCCCAGCTCAGGTGTGCAGAACAGACCAGGGAGAAGCCAGGTTTGCAAAGCCTTCCCAGAGCAGTGTATGGTGAAGACACAGATCTGGACAGCTCTAAATCAGAGAACTACTTGATCTCTTGAACAAGCTCATTTTCTTTTTCTTTATTTTTTCAATAAGCACAGCTATCCATCAGTTACTAAAAGTGCTATATTCTTATATGATTTTAGAACAAATGTAATATGTATTTGCTAAATCATCACAATAACTGATATGAGGAGCTCTACAGTGCCTGCACAAGTCGTAGTTCCTACAGCATTCTGCCACTGAAATGTCTTTTTTTAAATGCAGAAACATTTTCAATTTGTAGAGGACACCAAGGCTCAAAGAAACAGGATAATTTGTCAGCTGTCGCAAAAGAAAAGTCAGTACACGAAGCAGGCAGACAGCAGAAGTGTCCTAAATACCAACATCTATGACCTCTTCCAACCTTAGGTCAGGGTTCCTTCTCTCATTTATCCACCTGACACCCCTCAACAGTCACACCAGCTAAGTGAACATCTCAGCAGATCCAAAGATATCTTTGTGAGTGTTGCAGAGCACACAGACATGTAACTTCCTCAGCTGCCACAGGCACAATTTTACTTTATTCTGTCTTACAGTGCAACAGCTTTTTGCAGAGGACAACTTCACAAAGCAGAGAATTCTCCAAAAACCCAGGGCTTATTTACAACCATGAGAGTGGAAATTCAGGACAAGTAACAGGTTACCAGGTACTAACTTGCCTCTGTCTGGGCTGAAGACTGAAGAAATTCTCCTGCAAACCAAAGTGGAAGACCAAGAGCACAATGTGTGTGGCAAGAAAAATTGAGAAATTCAACTGAATGTATTTTTACAATAACCAACACTAGTAGTTCTATTTATAATAGCAACACTACAGGTGCTCATGAGAGTGTTACTTTGTTATGTTACTTGCAATTATGTTTTGTTGTAACCCATAAATCTGTCAAAACAAAGAAAGCAATTAGGAATTTCCACATGAACAGACAAGGCTGCTCCTTCCCACACAAATGGCACAAGTAAACACCTTAACCCGTGTGCCTGGTGGGGATTAGGCACCAAAACCTCCTCCCGCCTACTCCTGCCAAGTTTTGTGCTGCTCCATGTGTAACACTTTTATGCCAATTATCAAATGAATGGATTCGCAGTTACAAATAATCTGCATATTAACTAGAAACTTTAGTACAGACTAAGCAATAAGAGATGTACCAAAAAACATTTAAAAAAAAAAATAAGGGAGGAACATATGCATATTACAGAAAATCTAAGGGCAAGAGGTAGCTGGGAGGAAAATGTCTTGTGGGGAATCTGAGGAAGAGTCAAAGGTCTGTTGCTACCACTGTCCCTCTCATGGACAAAGTCCCTGTTTGTCCTTGGTGTCAGCAGGTGGTTCTTCTCCATTTGCAACTTTCAGGGGAGCAGCAAGAGGAAGAGCAGCGAGAAGTGGCCATATGGCTCCCAGCACATCGAGCGTCAGTGAGCTCCCGATGGCAAGCTGCAGGGATGGCAAAGTGGCCAGCTCGTGGCTTCTCTGCCACAGAGACAAAATGCAATATTCTGGCAGCCCAGCTGCAGGAATGGAAAAGTGATTATTTTGCTATTGACAAAAAATAATACATATGAAAACGTGTGCAAATTTTAAAAACCTGACAGCCTGGAAGTGGGGAAGGCAAGGGGCTTGAAAGCAGTAAGAGGCCAGGTACAGAGGGATAAACAGAAAAATGCTGTTTTGCATGCATTTTCCAGGTATTTTTGAAAATTGCAGTTATCAGATAGAAATACACAGCCAGGTAGAATGGGTAGTTCCATCCAGTTTTAGAAAAGTCCATATCAGTTCAGACAGTCAAATTTTTCATTTTATAACAAAAAAATGGACTCCACACAATTCTATTTCTTACAATTAGCAGTTAAAAATCTCAATTAAAATAGCATTTCATTTTGATGACTATAATTTAGCTTTTCCCTTGCCATAAATAAGGCAAGTGCTCAGAAATGTTTAAAAGTACCATATCTTTTGTATAGTACAAGGCACAATGCTTGTATTCTTGAAGACAGAGTGACATCTAAAGGGATTCTGAAATACTCAAATCTTGCACACAGAATCCAAACTGACAAAGTCAAGGACATGTCATATTTTTGAAAACTGATGAGTTTTCAGGTTTGCTGTGGTTGATTGTCCCAAGTAACCATGAAAAGAGGATCAAATTCCAATTTTAATGACATGCCTCAGGGTGCCCTCAGGACAACTGCCATTTTTATCTTAGATTCTGCAGGTCCTCGGTGAACAAAAGAGGGAAATCAGCTTTGAATTGATTCCTTGCACTGTTGTCAAAAGTAATCCAACTGTTCTAAATATCTATATCCTAAAATATTTTCTTACAGCATTTCTTACTAACCTGAAGTATTAAGAGAGCAGAATATGTAAATGGCATTCTTAGCTGCCAATTCTCCAAGCAGTTCTCATGTTCCCTAACCAATAGGTATTATAACTGGAGTCCTTCATAGCTGGAACCTCTCTCCAAAGCACTCACATACAAAAAAAAATCAAAATACAGTATCTATGTCTAGTTTTAGGAGCCAGGGCGGTATTTTCATGCATACAAATACTTTTACCATATGTTAGAAATATTCCTCAAATTATATCATTCTGTATATATTCCTGAAAAAACAAAACAAAACAAAACAAAACAAAGAAATTAAGATTAAAAAAATCAACCTCAGTTCATAATATCAAAGACAACAGTACAGCAGAAATGTACAGTCTGCATGTGGTAATGATGAGTTAGGTACCTTTACAATGGGCCTTTATTTCATTTTCCCGTTAAGTATCCTCCTGAATTCACTAACAGGGAAAAAAAAATCCTACATTAAAAACATATTTTCCCCTCTTGAGCTGAAATCATAGTAAACTCTTGTGAATTTTTTTCTAGGAACTTGCCCCAGTGAACCATTTAAATATGGCTCAGCAGCAAAGCACTGGCAAGATGACTTAACTCTTTCCGGCTAAAAAGAATTTACCTCAGCCTTGAAGACACGTATTCATTAAAAGACAAAAGTGAAAAGTAGCTCTGGAAACCTGTTCAAAAGAATTTCCAATGTATCAGTAGTAGGAAAGTGGGTTCTTCTGCCTTAATCATGCAATCACATAATTGATTTAGTTTTCTGGTTTGTTGTACGAGTTTTTTTAAATAAATTATTTTTAAATTTACTTTTAAATTTACTACAACTACAGTATTCCCCTTTCAAGAAGTAGTTGGCAAAGCTAACGTAAAACAAAAAGTGGGACCTGAGGCACCCAGACAATAAATAACGACAGATCCTTTCAGCAAGTATTAATCAAAGAGACTAAAGCAACATGTAACTCTAGATGCATGTTAATAAAACAAGTGGTGAAAAATAATAAATGGAACACACAGAAAGATACCTATCTCTGTGCTTCAATTAGTCTTTATGAACACTGTCTTTTTTCTTCCTCCCCCAGTACTTTCAAACATATTGTAACTGACTTATTTTTTGATTCTTTTCAAAAGAAGAGTTCACATATAGAGGAACATGTGAGTTTTTATTTAAAATAATTCTTTAATCCAGTAACTTTTTTTTTTTTTTTTTGGTAATATATTTGAAATGGCCTGTGGTTCATGCTGGTTTTGGGGCCCATTCAGATCCTGACCAACTTCCCAGGGTGATCCAGGTTCTCACCCCATCTGCTACAATGCTGACAAGAATTCACAGACAGACAGACAGAGCTGTAAAGCCTTGAAGACGGAACAGAATTAGAATGGTCTTTATTAGACCATGGATCAGTGTCCATAGCTGCAAAGAAATTCATTTACACTATATCTACAATGCAGTTTGAACTTTTCCTTCGTTTGGCAAAGCACATCAAGTCTGATTTAACAATTCTCTTTGTGGCTTTGCTTTCCTGTCTACAGCTTCATATATTTACAAAAGGATAGATGCCTGAAGACTTCTGATAGAGTACAAAAAAATAACTATCACTATACATGCTTGTATACAATTGATGAAAACTGTACTAATAGAAAGAGTAAGTTATAAAAATCTCTCTGCATATTAAAGTCACGCCAATGTCAGCTGCTTGCATTTTATAAGTCATAGTCATTCATTGCACTAAGGAAAAATACAAACCTCATTCTGCATTAAGAAAGCAAGCATTTAGCTCTCAAAGTAATATTGTGAAAGTAAAAGTTGGTATCCAGTATCCACAAAGCTGAATGAGAACTGTTATGAACTACTACAAGTAGCACACACTGCACAATTCACCTGCTGTCAATACTGAGGTGACATTTCATTTCTGAAGTATTCCCAGTTAATGATATTCACAAGCAAAACAAACTAGTTCAGTCTGTTTGGCAGCAGCAAACTGGAGTCTTGATCGAGACTGGACTGCACTGGGAGAGGTCCTCTCCACACCACCTCCTCTGAACACCTTAACTTGGAATTAGAAGAAAGCAAGGAACAGAGAGAGAGCAACCCAGATCTGCTCCAGCTCAGAGGCAGAGAAGGGTTCCTGGCTCCCCTGTAGGTCACACAGCTTCTTCTCAAGTCCATGAAAGGTAACACAGGCTCATCTGATGGGGGAAAAGAAACAGCCCTGAGGGCAATGCAAAATGCAAACCTATACAGATTGAGAATACTTTTTCCAACTCAGAACTTCAGTTTAGAAGATCTATATCTTAACCGTTTTTTCTTTGATTGTTCTTTCTATATTAAAATTTAAAGGAATTAAGTTGCTTATGGAGTAGACTGACTGGTGTTCCTGTTTTGATTTTTATGAGGATGTCTGCAGAAATGTATCCACTCCTAATTCCTTGCAATTACTGAATTCTGAAATGTAAAAAATTAGCCATGGGATGTTTTTATCAAACATTCTTTAACCAGATGTGGGGTTTGTTCATTTATTATGTTATATATGCATATATCTATCAATGTTTTTGTAAAGGGTAAAGAGACTGAAAAAATAATATATTCAGTTTACAATAGAATGAATCCCATATGCAAAATCTCCAGCTATTGTTGCTACAGCTTATGCACGTATCAGTTTCAGAAGAAGAAAAAGAACAAGTTCAAATAACAACAACAA